>KN482224.1:21998-34526 GCA_000787095.1 Periophthalmodon schlosseri | reverse complement strand
CTGTTTATACAAGCCTATCCCAGCAACGCCGTCTGTCTCTACTCTCTCAACATGACATAATTATTATACAAAAATACACATAGAAATGAAGGAATAGTGAGTGAGCAGTTATTATTAACTACTTGAATTACTTGAAAACCAAAGCACAAAATGTAAAGTAATTGCAATGAATCAGCATCACAATTGTTCAGTAAAGTCAATTATTAATGTGTTTACTTCAAATTTGAGACATACAGGGGTAATGTATGAGATAAGACAAGACAAATAAGAATAATCCTAGACGCTCCTTTTAATTCAATTCAGTTACATTTTTATTTATATAACACATTTAAAATACAACTTAAGCTGCCCAAAGTGCTTCACACAAAAGTCAACACAAAACACGTAAATTAATTAAATAACATCGTAGACACCAAAGACTATATCATGAGTCATCCTCCACAGCCCTTGTACCCTGCGACGTGGCATCCCCTTTAATTCACCTGATTAAATGATATTTGCATATGGTATTTGCATATGGAAATGTTGTGAAACGATATTAATTTGTTATAGTGGGAGAGACGATGACTGTGTTATTAAAGTGGATGTGCAGTGACAGACCGGAGCAATGAACTTTACTCAAAGATATGCAATATAGGACCAGTCTGATCTAGGCCCCAAATCAAATACAAATCTGAGGTTTTGAATGAAATTGAGCGAAGATTTGGCTCTGAAATGCAAGCTTTCTTCTGCATTTGACCCATTCTGAGTTTTAGGTTGTTATGGAGACAAGCAAGCAGCGCCACCGGGACAAGTTACAGGTCAGATCTGTGAAGAGGCGATGCCACTCACATAAAAATGCATGTTTTTCAAGGTATTTTCGAGCAATAAAAACGCCCACATGCAATGCAATTTTACTACATGCTGATTGCTGGTCTGTTATACTGTCTTTGGGGAAGACAAGTTAATTGAACGCAGCTATGATTTTTATAACTTGTAAAACAATACTCTTCCTTGGCAGAGCTTCTAGTCAGCTGTTCTATTTTTTTGTCCCAGCAAAAGAAATGACAATGAGTGATGTAAAGAAGACCTGTCAACTTAAAAAAGAATGATGATTCTGGGAGTAAGTGCTGAAGCTTGGACCTCTGGCATCTGCCATCATGTGAGAATAAAGTCGGCTCTATACTGAGCTAACTCTAGTAGCTACACTTTGCAGAGCAGTCAGCTTGTTTGTGAAAATCACCACTACACATAAGTCAGCTTAGCAGAGGTTTGAGCATCCTCTGGGTTATGGCACCAACACTCTGTCACTGCTCTACTCTGCTGAAAGCCACCCCAGATGGGACTTGAACCCACAATCCCTGGCTTAGGAGGCCAGTGCCTCCCTGCAGATATAAGGTTTTGACATATGTACAGAAAGGTCTATTGAAATCGTTGGAATGTAATGTTACATGGTCAAGGTCCACGATGGATTTGTATCCTCTTTTAGGCTTGTGTATGCAGTATTACTATTTGTTTATTTCTGGTCCATTATCCAAAGACTTGGGATGTAATTTTATCTTTCAAAATGGTTAAAGTACTGAACTTCCTTAACCTAAACAAACTTTTATTTTATTTTATTTTTTTGGTGATGCCGCTCACATATATCAATGCACATTTTTCAAGGTATTTTTGAGCAATAAAAACACCCACATAGTGAAAAAAATGCTAGAAAGATAATGCATACTGTGGAACATTTTAGGTAAAGCAATAACATACATAAAAGCAGTTGGTGGACCCTCCAACAGTAAAGTTACATAGTACTCCTTTAACCTTCAAAAACATGCATTCTTATCAAACAAGGTCACCTCTCCACAGATCTGACCTGTAACTTGGCCTGCATGCTGCTGTTACCTGCTTGTCTCCATGGAGTAAAATATGTTAAATGCCATATCGTGTAAAATTCCAGGCGAAGCAATAACATCTCCATGGAAACAAGAAGTTGATGTTCCCCCACCAAAAAAGTAACATGGAACAAAACACAACTCCAGTTTAATTTTTAATGATGAAACTAAATTACGGCAAGATTAAAAACTCAAACGGTAATTTATGATAGAAAACAGATTTGTGCAGATAGCTAACAGACGGCAGCGCCCCCTCCTGTCCTGTCTGACCCTGTGTAACCTGTTCAGGTGTGTTCATGTGAAATCTCTCTGTAAAGCCACACTAGGGAACCTCCTCCTCCTGCTCCCTCCTCTCTCCCTCTCCCACTGCCCACACGGTAAAACCAGCCTAATTAATTAAAAGCACTATTCCAAGTAATGGCATATTATAATATAAATTGCTACATTCTGGAACCAATTTAATCCAATTACGCCGGCCTCTCGTGAATATTATTTCTCCAAAATCACTCTGCGGCCTCCGAAGGGACACGATCGCTGAAAAAAACTCCAAAGAAAAAAAGAGTTCGTTTTTAAGCCGCGGTCGTGAATTAAACGTCGAAGGGTAACTGTTAATTTGAGTAATAAAGCTAATAATGATTTTTTTCTGCCTAATTGACGTTTGGACCGTTTAAAGCGGGTTAGTGCGAGCTCCCAGTGTTAGAGTGAGACAGATGAAAAGCACCGCGGCGATAATGGACTTTGAAAAAAAAATGTCTTAACGAGAGACAAAGAAATGAAGATTTGTGCAGATTTGAGGTGTTTCTGCGCAGAGTGGATGGATCAAATGTGTTTAAAGAAAGGCAGTGAGTCCAGCACAAAGGAAGACACATTTGAGACGATAAATCAGCCTTACAAACCATTCAAAGTGAGATGGAACAGGGCGTTTAACAAGAAATAAATGACGACGAAAGTTTTAAAAGGAGACAAATCATTTTAATGTCTTCACAATCTGATTAAAACGGCAGAATGTTAAAGGTGCGCAGTGTAACTTTTTTGAGGGAGCGTCGCCGCCTGCTTATGCCCATGGAGATGTTATTGGTAAACGGTCACATTTTTATATAGCGCTTTACATCAAGGAACCGCTCACCCATTCACAACAGTGTACACGGACGCTGGGGGCGAGGTGGGCGAGTGTCTTGCTCAAGGACACAATGACAGCATTAATCTGTGGGAGGTGCAGTCACACCGTCAACCTGTGGATCAGTGGATCTGACAGCTCAGCCAATAATGTGTGTGTTGAGAGCAAGATTTGAACCACCAACCTTCAGATCAGTGGACAAACACTCTACCAACTGAGGCACTGTCACCAATATTATTGCTTTAACTGGGATGTTACACAGTAGGCACTGATCTAACTTGCAACTTGGTTTGGTGGTCTGTTTGTCTCCATGGTGATATGGCAAACATTCTAGGTAAAGCAATATCTCCATGGAGACCAGCATGGACCCTGACGGACCCTTTAAACAAGGTCACCAATAACATCTACGTATCTCATAACAAACATTAAATTATCCATCATAACAGTAAAAGGAAACCAATGGAGATTATAAAATGCTAAATACGTTCAAACTTTTCACACCAAGAACCACCAAAGAAAAGATTTGGCTTTCCGAGTACCTCCAGATCTAAACCAGGTCTATAAAAGCACTATTCCAGGTCTAATCTAGTTCTAAACCAGGTCTAAAAGTGGACTACATCATTTCTGCTGTAGTTCTAAACAAGAAATTATCCAAAGGAGAAGGAAAAAACTGGATAAAATGAACTCTAAACTAGGCAAGCTCACAAACTGAAGGAGCTGGCGTACCACAGTTTGAGAAACACTGTGTTAGTGTTTTTCTTACACTTTGAAGTGAAAAATGTATTTGTATTTGTAGCTGACCTCTTTGGGGATAACTGAATATTCCTGAACATACCCTTATTTTCTATACTAGATTTTTACTGTCTTAAAAACATGAAAATGAAAAGCAGAACTAGTTCATTTTAAACAGTTCGTAGTGGTCCAAAGTTATTCCTCACTTACCTTATGCATTCAGAGCATCCTAATTATTCACAGCAATGATTTATAAGCACTAAAGTTATTCCTCACTTACCTTATGCATTCAGAGCATCCTAATTATTCACAGCAATGAGTTTATAAGCACTTTTCACAACTTTCAGAGACCAGAGCGGAGTTTTGCCATGACTTTTGCCACTTCCTGATTCTCGGACAATAAAACACTTTGTAATTAGACACAGACAGTACACAGCTGACTTATTTTGACCTCAAAAACTGCTTATACAATATATCTGTACTGGGACAAGACACATTTTGCTCAAATATATGGGATCAAATGGGGTATAGAGCCTTTGAACGGCTTAGTGTCTTAAAAAAAACTGGATCCATGTGGTAATTTAATGCAAACTTTTAACAAAATGTACTGAAATTAATGTAACTAACAACCACAACTTTAGAAGAATCTTGTTTAGTTTAAGACTTAGTTTAAGTTCTTCATCTAAACCTCATCAACCTCACAAAATCAAATTACTTCCACATTGATCCCATTAAAGTGTATTCTATCAGTCAGCCTGTCTAATGTTACACTTTAAGTTTGGTGACACAAAGTTCCACCGGCGAAGCGGCTCACCAGAGAATATCAAAAACCATTTATTTCATTAGATTGTCGCCTCATTTGCATAATAACTTCACTGGGTTTTGTATCAAAGAATCAAAAATACAAAACGCGATCATAATGTGTCCGTCTGTTGGGGATTGGGGCTCCGTTTTCATAGGCGTCTCGATATCTAAGACTTTAACAAGATCTGGTCTCACTCTGGCACAAAATATGGAATAAAAGAAGCGTTGATGTAATTAAATATGCATTAAAGCTCGCATGGATTTGTCGATGATTAAAAGCCAGAAATGGGTTTTGTTTTTCCTGTGAGATCGTTTCACAAAGTTTGGTCAAAAGAGAGAGAAGTTGGATGGCTGTTTAGGGTCATTCAAAGTTATTCTTAATGTTTAAATCAAGTTCCAGTGGCAGAGTGGTTATCCTGTCTCCTCTCAAAAAGGAGGTTGTGGGTTAGACTCCCGATCTCTCTGAGTGGAGTGTGCCTCCCTGTGTTACTGTGGTTCCAGTGAGTGATATTACCTTTCCAGGGTTTATTTTTAAATGGTCACATTTTTATACAGCGCTTTTCCACCTTTAAGGCACTCAAAGCTTTACATTAAGGAACCACTCAGCCATTCACGCACACACATTCATACACCAGTGTACGCTGTGAGTTAAGCGTCTTGCCCAAGGACACTACGGCAGTATTCATCTGTAGGAGCTGGAATCACACCGCCAACCTGTGGGTCAGTGGATCTAACTGCTCAACTAATGATGTTTGGGTTGAGAGCGGGATTCGAACTGCCAACCCTCAGATCAGTGGACAAACACTCAACTGAGCTGAACACTCAACCGACTGAGCTACTGTCGCCCCACCGAGCTACTGTCTACTATGTAACTTTTCTGCTGGAAGGTCAGGCAAGTGTTTGTCTCCTTAGAGATGTTTTTGCTGAACATTCCACAATATGGCATTAATCATTTAAAAACACAGGTGTTTTTATTGCTCAAAAATGCCATGACCTGACCTTTACCTTGGACTGGTGACATCTCCAAATAGATAAGTTTAAGGCCATACTGTGGAACATTCTAGGCAAAACAATATCTCCATGGAGACAAGCAGGTGGCGAACCCTGAACCAGGAAAGTTACACAGTGCAACTTTAAAGAAAAAAAATACCCCTATTATAACATATTTTCCCAATATATGTAAAAAGATGAATTCTCCAATTATAAACTAATACTGTTAAATGTCCTTAAACCTGGCAGTTCTCTTAGACATTTGCTCTTTGTGCTATATTTAAACATGTGATTATATTAAATTTGCCACAGCCTTTAAAAATGTCTCTGGATCAGAGCATTAACAGATAAACAGCAAATCCTCTATTGAGCCGCGTTTGGCCCCTAATAAACAACATTATCATTAGGTTTAAAGGACGCACATGTCACGGCTAAAGCACTTTTCTATATTTATGTAATGATTCACATAAAAGACAGATTATATATTTTATTTTAGACTCAATAAGACACAGGACATTTCTATGATAAAACGGTAACAGGAGCAGGCCAAATCTGCCCCCACAGCAGAGACGTCATCACTGAAAGAGCCACAGAAATGCTATGCTAATATTAATAACACAATATGGATAAAAGCGTGTGTTCTGACCTCCTGCCAAAACTGCAACAAACTGGAAATGTATACTGAATATAGCAGAGAATTAAGTTAATCAAGTTATAATGCAACATATTATAATATTAAAGGGCCTGTACCTGATTTTTTCCCCACGTATTTGAGCGAAATGTGTCTTGCTCCAGTACAGATCTATTGTATAAGCAGCTTTTGAGGTCAATAATTAGGATGCTCGGAATGCATAAGGTAAGTGAACTTTGGAAACTCTGTAAAACCGTTTAAACTAGTTCTGTTTTTCATGGTTTTAAGACAGTAAAAGTCAGATACATCGACTTTAAACTTATGTCAAAATGCATAATACATCCGCAGTAGGACACTGACATAACTTGTGCTGAATAAAATATAGTTAAGCCTGAGCAGGTGATGTCTGACACACGGGACACAGCAGCAGATCAGGAAACATAAAGTACAGGAGTCTTATTTATAAAACTTTATATGGAATTCTGATAAAAATGTACATATACGGACAATCACAAACTTCTTCAAACTTCCTCACTTTAACCAGCACCGCACAAGACCTGCATGTTTCTATGGAGACTGAAAGTTAAAACTAAACTTTGGAACACTCTCCATGGAGATAGATCAGGTTTATGCATAAAGACAAGCAAGTAATGGACCTTTCACCAGAAAAGTTACATGTCAGAGATGAGCTCCCTCAAAGCAAAGGTACATGTTTTTCAAGGTTTTTAGTACAATAAAAACCTGGTGATTTTCAGATTCTTGAATGTGATGATGTCATACTCAAGATAGGAACATTAATAACAGACCAATCAGGTGGCTTCTTTCCCCAGGTCGAGTGTGACGTCGCACTCCCTTAGTCCAATTCTTCATATAAACTATGGGTAAGAGCCAGTTTTTCCTATTGATTACGTTGTACTTTGCCATGAAATATCCAAAAGGTAAATTTGTAACTGTTGAATCTGATCATTTCTATCAGTGACTAGACCCAAGAACTCGCTGTATTACAACAGAAATCTGCATTTTAACAATATTCATTTGAACTGACCCCATCTGTATTAAATGACTGGCCTACAGAAATTATGATGTCGTCTGAAACCCAGCACTTGAACCCAGGACATTCTTGCTGTGAGGCTGAAGCACTAACCACTACGCCACCATGCCATAGTATTTAAATATCACCTCCATGCTGCCTTCTGCTCCCAGCCTCTGCGTCCTGCTGGCTGACACGTGTAACTGCGCCCGTGTAATTTGTGGTGATTGACCCTCGGGGCTGCTGCCTATTAGCCACTGTCATGTGTTTGATAGATCCCTTTAGCATTAGCGTAGCATTAGCGTCCGCGTGGATTACAACGCATTATTTATGAACCATGTCAGGCTAGTCATAAACACACGACATAAACCAGCGCTAATGTCCCGCTAATGAAATCTGGACACAACTTTATGAATGGGAATAACTCACTCTTGGCTCACAATGCTATAGCCGCCGTTGCTCATTTGGAAGATGTAAATGTAGCAGTCAAAGTCCTTCTGATTTGGTTCATTTTTTCACATTAAATTAGCGCCGGTGACCTTCGGGCCGAGTGCGCGAGCGGCGGCCATGTTGGATCTCCTTTCAGTGCGCCGTGACAGCGTTTGAAAAGATCTTTGTGACTTTTGAAATGTGAAGAGGGAGTCGCGTCAAAGGGAGGTGAATGAGCAGCTTTGGTTCATTAAAAAGCATTCATCAGAAACAAATGTGTTCAGCATTGGAAGTTTAGCGCTCAAAGTTTATACAATGTAAATAGCAAGGTCAAGAACAAGCCGAGCTGAAAGTGCTCGATGAGTAAAATTATATAGTAAACTGAATAGGTTTGACTTGACAAGAAAAAAATGCAAGTGGAATTTGTTTTTTTCTTTACTGAAAATTGAAGCACATTTTTTATTTCAAATTTTTGACACCATGGAGATGTTACTGCTTTGCCCGGAATGTTACACACTATGGCGTCTACGTTTACTGAATGATTAAAACGTAGTTATTAGTAAAAAAAGGTGCCTTCAAAAACACGCATTATTACAGTGTGCGGGGTCACCTCTCCGTAGATCTGACCTGTAACTTGGCCTGGTGTCAGCTAATCACTGCCTGCTGCTCCCATCGCCTGTCAAACAGTCACCTCTCGAGACATTCATACAAACGCACTCTCTCTCCCCGCCATCATCCCGTAGCGTTTTGACTACTCTCCACAAGGGAGCACTTTCTGGAATGCCACCTGATGACATCATGCAGTGGGACCGAACGTTTGGACTTCCGGAGATTATGAATGAGTGAATGAAATCAAAACTCCAGGTACGTTATATTATTAAGAAACAGTATTATCACATGTACTGCTGTGTTTCGTATGACATCGCATTGGTCTAAAGGGCAGTAATATTTAACACATACGCTGGAGACATCTGAAAACCACCAGTATCCTCCTTATTATTAGGAGTATAAAATTATTTTAGTTGCGCCACCCAAATATTGTCACTTGGCGCAACTAATACCTTTATCCATTTGGTCTGTATCCATTGATTGTGTGGTTGTACTGATGTATGTTTGGTGCCTCTTAACCACTGCAAACCAAATTTACCCAAGCGTATAAACAAAGACACCTTCACCTTAAAATGAACCTTTACATCAGTTTTATTTTTTGTCGTATTGCTCCTCCTCTCTGCTCCACAGCTCCGCTCGGGGTCACTGAGAGGTCAGACCCAGTTCGTGACGACTGCAGCTCAGACTCTTCATCTGATCCATTTGCTCTGCAACGTCACAGAGTATTTTTACTTCTCATGTGCTTTCAACAACCCACATTTACTTCAGAAACTAATTACAAAAATTACAGAAATTAGAAAAAAAAGTTTTATGGCCATTTTCGGTGAACACGATTCGCAAACTAAGAACTTGCTTCAGCTTTATGGCGCAACATTAAAGAAAGAATAGTGAATATAAACTGAGTCCAATTAGAAAAAGGACGTGCATTCAAAATAAGGTAAATAAAAAAAAAAAGACTTTGATATAGAGTGTTCATGAGTCCAGTGGTAGAGGGGAAGACACTGTTCTTTTGGTGATAGGTTCTATAGCCTCCTGCCCAAGGGGAGTTGCTCAAATAATCCGTCTCCATGGTGAGAAGGATCCGACCTGCTTGCCCCAGTCCAAAGTTTGGACACACTTTTTCATTTATGGTCCTTTATTTCCATGATTATTTACATTGTAGATTCTCACTGTTCACTGTAGCAAAAAATAAACTCAAAATACCTCCAAAGTTGATTTAGATTTTCGATTAAAAAAAAAAAAAATAGCCACCCTTTGCTTTGATCATCTGTGAAGTGAAAACCATTTCATGGGGACATAATCAAGAAACTCATTAAAAGAAGACCAAAGGTTTACAGCACTGTTGACAAAAAAAAAGGGTTGATACTTTTAACTTTGCTACATAATTTCATATATCGTGCTTCATATATTTGTGGTCTTCTGTATGTATATAAAATTTAAAAAAGTAGTAAAGACAAAAAAACAAAAACAAAAACAAGCTTTGATTGAGAAGATGACCAAACTAACCAAAGTACCAAAGTACATCCTCTGCTGGGCCTCCTGGGTAATGGGGGTGCTGAGGAAGAGGAAGGGGGTAATACAGTACTTTTACATGACTTTTGCTTATACTTGAGAGTATTTATTTTTATATTTTTATTTCTGCTCAGTCCCCCCTCTTTCACACTTGTTCGCTGGAGTGTTCTGTGTGTCCTGGTCCCTGCAGACTCTCTCCCTGAGGCCACAGTCTGAGCGCGGCAGATGTGAGCAGAGAAAACCATGAATCTTTAATGCTCCGGCCTATCTGCTGCAGTTTGTTTGTAAGCTCTCGCTCGTCCAATCACACGCCTCTATTTTTACAACCTCTGGCTCGTCCAATCACGCGCCTCTATTTTTACTCTCTCTCTCCGTCGCCACAGCGCGCCGAGCCAAGGCGAGCGAAGCCAGGCCACCCAGACTCTCAGTTCCCAATGAGACTGCTCTGGTTTAATGAACTGATCATTTACACTGGTCCACCATGGAAATATGCATGAATAAATGATGTTTCACTGAGCCACTGTCGCCCCATAAAAATAAAAAAGTGAATTCAAAGTTCAATTATAACAATTTGACCTTGTGTCCTTCGGCAAAACACTTTATTTATTTATGCTTAAAGGTGCAATATATATTTTTCTTCACCTGCATGATTCCATGGAAATAGAAAGTTAAAACCATACTTCGGAACATTCTCCGTGGAGCTAGATCATTTTTATGCCGTACTTTGGAAGATTATAGCCAAAGGAACATTTCCAGTCCCTCCTCCAGGACAAATAAGAGTCAGGTTTGTGGAGATGCAAGCCCGCTCACGGTAAGGACGCATGCTTTTTACGTTTTTCAGTGCAATGAAAACATGCTTTTTATTTTAGTGTGTTTTTTGGCTAAAAAGTTGCATACTGTGGCTTTAAAGCAGTACCGTGTAAGAATTGTGGTGGCAAGCTTGCCGTCTTCAAGGACATGGAAAACTAAACAGAAAGGTTACAAGTCAGGTTTGTGAAAAGCCTCACAGCAAGGGTGCAAGTTTTTGTGCTATAAATTAAGCTATACTGAACTAAACACCTTTATTTCAATCTATTTTTTGAGTCAAATATTACCTGATGAGGCTTTAAATTGCATAATATAGGTTAGACAAATTTCACAAGAACATAGTTAACACAATTATAATTAAGGTTTTACTCAAAAACTCTGGCCTAGTTATTTCTAGTAAAAAAAAAAAAAAAAGTTCAGGCTACCCACAAACTTTCCAACGGTACAATCTCACCAAAAGTTATAATTAGAAAAACTTGAATCTGTCGTATGCACTTGAACCTATTGTGATTAGTATGATGTAGTAAAGGAGACAAGTTTCTCTCTGCTTTTCGAAGTTTGAGTTTAAGCAAATACTACTTAAACTCTCTCTGTTTCTTGTTTTGATCGATCCCCAAATGAATCCATATTCAGAACTCCGCTCTGGCCCAAATCGTGACGTTCTTTTTACCTACAGCCGCGTTGTCTCTGCTCCATCTGCCTGCTTCATAATTAGACAGCTCGCCCTGGGCCTTGATTGGCAGCGTAATTGGATTGTCATTGGGGCTGAAAAGCTATTATCTTTGGATCGTGCCCCATGAAATTTGTTGGAAAAACTTGTGTGCTTGTCATTAAGTCGGCCATCTTGGTAAGGGAGGGGTAAATGGGCTGAGAAAGTAATAGATACCTTTGCAACAGTGGGAAGCTTAGGTTCGGCTGGTCCGTACTGATGAATGACGTTAGCGTAGCGGGTAGCTCTAAGTAAGAAAGTGGCGTGCTGAGCTCGCGCAGATCGCTCTTTAAAAATGAACAGGTGAAAGAAAGAGAGGTAATGAGAAAAAAAACAGGTGGAGAAGATGCATGAGGAGAGAAAGAGAGTGAGGGGGAAGAGGGAGAGTGGGGAGAGATGGAGGAGGAGAGGAAGAGAGAAAGGGAGAGAATGAAGGAGAAGAGAAGGAGAGAGGGATAAAGAAAGAGAGGGATGAGGAGGAGCAAGAGAGAGAGAGAGAAGAAGGGAGAAAGAGGAAAGGGAGAGAGAAAGAGTGATGAGAGATGTAGGAGGGAAGGGAGAGTGAGGGGGTAAGAAAAGAAAGAGAGACAGAGAGAATGGACTGAGAAAGCGGAGGAAGAGAGGGAGAAAGTAGGGACAGTTGGAAAAGAGAAAGAGAGAAAGAAGGAAGGGAAAGAAGATGTGAGGAGAGAGCGAGGTAGGACGGAGTAGAGGAGGAGACTAAAAAGGAGAGAGGGAAGGGAGGGAGCGGGGGGAGATGGGAGAAAGTGAGAAAGAGATGGAAAAAAAAGTTGGGCAGTGAAAGGGTGTGAGAAGAGAGGGACAGAGAGAGAGGGAGAGAAGGGTGGTAGAGAAAAAGAGAGAAATTAAACTAAAAGAGGCAGTGTTTCAGTAGCTTAACTCTACATTTCTCTAGCATGTTTAGGCTTTAAAATATTTTTCTTCGTTTTTTTTTTTTTTCCCTGCAAACAAACCTGTGTGGTACAAATTCACTTACCTTATCACCCAAATTCAAAGATGGTGCACTTTCTTTGTGCGCCTTTAAAAAAAAAGAAAAAACAACAAACAAAAACAAAACAAAAATGCATTGTACTGTGAGCGGGGTCACCTCTCCACAGATCTGACCTGTAAATTGGCCTAGTACCCTTTTTTCCTCCGCCTCTGTCTGCTCTCCTCCTTCCCTATACTTTTTTCTCTCTCCTTCCTTCCTTATACTTTTTTCTCTCACGCTTTTCTCTCCTCCCTCCCTATCCTTCGCTCTCTCTTTCTCATATCTCGGGAAAGCCCTCCCCCCCC
>KN482224.1:0-11884 GCA_000787095.1 Periophthalmodon schlosseri | reverse complement strand
GTAGGGAATGAATAATTCAAAAAAGCAGTTTGGAGTGTCCTAAAGAAACACTGTGCCACTGTCCCCCATTTAATCATATTAATACATAATACAAAACATTTTTAGTGTCATGACTCCTGATCACAGCCCTGACCTGCTGTGGTACAATATTCCTACTTCTCAATGGTTTTCAAAATACACAATATAATTTTTCCATTCTAAACCTGTTCAAACCTGCAGCCCAAACACTCATTTTGGGGTGAGGAGTTTATCTGGCTAACCCCGCGCGCTAACGGAGGCCTATCAAATTAAAGGGAAAGATGAGAAGGCGTCGGAAATCACGTGGAGATAAACAAATAGAATCATAAAAGGAGCGGGCGCCGCTGGAGTGGTAATTCTGCGCGCTTCATTAGCCTAGCGCGCGGGCTAAACTGTGTCTGACATTACAGCTAAAGCTAGCCCCCCGCGGAGAGCCTGATAGGACCGCTGCCTCTACCAAATAACCTCGGCTACAAACACCAAAACATAAACTAAATAGGATTTTTTTTTTTAACTTTAGGCGTTTGTCGAATTTTAGAGCGGAGGATGTCTGCAAATGAGATTCTGAATGAGCCGAGGAGAAAAGAAAGAGATAATACAGGGACAGAGGTGTGGAGAGAGGAGGAGGAGAGGGAGAGGGGAAGGGAGAGGAGGGGGAGAGAGGAGGGGGAGAGGAGTAGTACACTGGACCTGGTCTTGTGTACCTGTATTTTTCTTTTTGAGCTTTTATACATAACTATACATAACTAATCTAAATATAGGCCACAGTATATAACAGGAGTTGTTTTGTTCATGTTTGAGTAACTAATATTAAAGGAGACATATTATCCAACTTATATAAGCGTCCGCAGAAAATGTTGTTTTGTTTTTGACCTACCTACCTCAGAGTCAAATATATCAAATATATAAAAACAAAAATGGCAATTTTTTAACAATAAATGTACATCAGACCAATTCTGATTTCATTTCAGTGCTAATGTGTTCACTAAATTGCACATTATTCTTTAAGCTGTAGCTATTGTGTTTAACCTCGTTCGAACTCCTTCACATCTAAGTGCAAAGGGGCAACTTGAGGGTTATTGTAGCCTATGGAAAAAAGAACGGTTAGACAAAACTTATGAGATTACAGTCTAGTGTTTGAGAATTTAACCCACAACCTGCTCACTCAGAGGTAGCATCACGTATTCCTTCCACGTGAACAAGGCATAGCAGGAATTTTTCTATTTATGCCATGTTTTCTTTTGATAGTGTAATTATGTAAACAAAATGTACCAGTCAAATGAAGGTGAATAATTTTTTCTTCAAACCTAAATACTGAGATGAGAGAGAAGCCTCCTGCTGCCGATGCTAAAGGGCTGTGTAAAAATAGCCTGGATTAGCGCTGAAGCTAACGCGGTGTCTTTGTCCCTCATTTGTTTGTATGTAAAGCGGAGCTAGCTCATAGCTTGTAGCGTTTGTGGAGGATTTGCTTCAGAATCCTGTTTTTGTGACAGGCGTGAGAGGACAGACACGTCGCCCCAGGACACGCCCTCCCCACAGCCCAACAACCACATTTTCTATAGAAATAAAGAAAAACGAAGACTTCCACAAATGACTAATCCAATGTTAAAATTAGTCTGGTAACACTGTCGTTGTAATCTACGGAGAGAGGTCTGATGCTGCTGGGGTGAATGTCATTTCAGTGTAAACGGTTTTTTGAAACTTGACTTTTTCATCTCTTTTTCTACTAGATTCAACTGTTTAACTCAACTGGCTAATTTTGTAGGTTACTATTTTTTCCTGCTTAGGCTCATCTATTGTTGGCTATTTTTTCCTCATTTACACACATGGCAATATTAGCCTACTTAATATGCAAATTTGACCATAACACACTGTATAAATATTATTTTTTATTTGACGGCCGCTTGATTGTTTCCACCACAGACTGTATAAAGAAGTGGACTAAGTGAGTGTGACGTCACCCATAGCGTTCGGCTCCAGTCAAATGAAGTTCATCGAGGCTAGAGCAGTTATAGGGGCGAATTTGGAGCCAAGTTCCATATTTGGAATTCCAACCACGAGTATCATAGCAACCAAAGAGCCAGTCCAGAGCGAGGCTGTTGAAGGTAATGCCCCTCCCCGTCCTCACCTCTGGTTTAGCAGGGAGCTGATGCTTCGCAATCAAACCTGTTGTGTGAGCGACCTCGGGGAAAGACGACGCCAGATTTGTCCGTTATTAATGTTCATATCTTGATTTCCGGACAAAATAGCGAAATAAAAATACCAGGATCATGTAGAGCGGGTTAATACAAACTTTTAAGACTAACCCGGACAAAATAGCGAAATAAAAATACCAGGATCATGTAGAGCGGGTTAATACGAACATTTTAAGACTAACGTGACGAGGCTCACTGCAGAAGTTACAGAGAGAGGGGCAACAATTTTTCAATATAAAGTTAATTGGAGCCAGAGTCGATGGAGCCGTAAGCGCGCCCATGATCACTTCCTATTTGGAACGTGGCGGCTAGCGCGTTAGCCATGTCCATTTATTTATACAGTGTATGGTCTCCAACAACAATGGAGAGGAGATCCCACTCACAGCAAGGTTTCAGTTCTTCAAAGTAATAAAAAGATATGTTTGTGCCATACTCTAGAACTTTCCTGGCAAAGCAGTAGGCCTGACATATCCATAGAGATGAGGTGGTGGAGCCTTCACCAGAAAAGTTACAGTGTGCTCCTCTAAGCAACATAAGAAGAAAAAATTGCTTACATAAAGGCTAAATTCTGTATGGATCTGTGCTATTGCTGGGTTTCAGATGACATCACAACTTTGTACAGGCCAATAAGATTTAAAGCCGGTGGTTCACTGCACGATTTTGGCCTCCCCGCGACGAAAGATTTCTGATCGTGGGGAGAATCTTGAATCGAAGCTAAAAATCGTGGGCCGTAGTTCTTCAGAGTGAGACCAGGCCTTTAATCTGAGCTTTATTTTAACACAATCTGACAGAAAGAACTGACTTAGTTGGAACTACAGCACAAGCATTAGCCAAAAGTTTTTCAGTTAGTCACTCTCACCTTTTTTCACCTTTTTTTTTTTTTTGACCATAACCATGAATGCTCATATTGATCACAGGCTCCTGAAAATGTGCTGTTTTGTATTTTTTCTTGAGTTTTCACACTCTAATAGTGCACTGTGTCACCATGGTAACTGATGAACCTTCCTCCATACACATACATGTAGAACACCCCCAGCGTGATGTCACTGCAAAGTATCAATAGGAAAACCTGGCTCTTGGCCCATTCTGGGAGTATGACCTCATCACACTGTAGAATCTCAAAACCGCCAATTAAAACTGAACTAAATTGATAAACAGTAATTGGTTAAAAATAGTCTATAAGTGTCAAACGTCCAGTGTACTTTCTCCTCTGCTTCACACTCCCCCTTCTGTGTTTTTTTTGTACAGTGAACACAAACCTAAAAGCGCATTCGCTTTCCCTCTCCTCCGCCCTCCAACCTCCTCCTCCACCCTCCGCCCCGCTCCTGTGTCAAGTGTCGGTTTTCAGCCTCAGAAAGTGCGATAAGTGCAGGGCTAATGTGCTAGCGTGCTAAAAATACCGCGCGCTGGAGGTGAGGGCCCCGGACAGCGCTTATCTCCGGTAATGTATCCGTGTACATTTGCATAAGGGACGCGGCGAGTGTCTTCTGCTCTGCTCCAATAACAGCTCTGTGTTTGTCAAGTGGGCCAGGTACAAGCACTTTACGGTGAGATACGTGGTTCAAACTTCTATCTGAGAGGCCAACTTTGCTTTGAGAGGACTTATACTCATACTAATGCAGAGTAGTAACCCCTATACTCTATAAGGCACATATGCAGTGAATGCCATTGACAAACATACATATCCAAAGCATATGACCAGTTAGATCATGCACTGAGGCGGGTACTACTCAGTCGCATTTACTTAAAGTCACTTTATAAAGAAATTGTACTTTTCAGAGTACTTTTCTCGCAGCATACTTTTACTCCTACTTGAGTAATATTTTTATTGAAGTTCTCAGAGCAGTTATTGACTATGTACTAGCTTTTTCTCAACCTCTCTGCATCTGACCCATCCTTCAGTTTGAACAGGGGAAATCTGAGTCGGTGATCCAGTCCCTCCTGTCCTTCTTGTCTCTCATTAACACCTTTAAAATCAATGCGGCACAACTTTCTCTGGTCTAACTTCTCCTTACAGCATGTAACAGTCCAACATGCTCCGTAGCTCCTCGTGTCCGTGTCGCTGTCACCGTTAAAATGTCAGGGAACGATCCGGAGAAACTTAAACATGGTTCCCGAAAGGTCGCCCCAATCACAGCACTGTAGCTCCTCTCCCCTCTTCTCCCCTTCTCGCTCCTCCTCTCCCATCCTCTCTCCTCATCCCTCCCCTCTCCCTCCTTTTTCCCTCTCTCATTCCACTGTAATGTCCTGTCTTAATGCCAGGTGCAGGTTAAATCTTCAGGTAAAATGAGTCTTCGCGGCGCTAGAGGAGGCTGATGTTTGTTACCTGTGTGCAGTTTTGTCTGTTAGGATGGTTTTATGGGCCGGGTGAGTTATGGCCCATGTTTAGACATATTTAAATGGCTGCGGTGCTTGTGTGTATACGATCTGAGTGTACCTCCTTGTTAAAGCCTGAGCTCATCAAAGTTCAGAAGCTAAGCAAGGCCTGGCCTGGTTAGTACTTGGATGGGAGACTACTGCGAATACCAGGTGTCACAGTGGGGGAGGGCAGTGGCAAAAACTTTGGAAACTAGGGTTCTTTTTAAAGACAATACAGCAGGAGATGTATTTACCTTGTTGACATGTTTCGGGTGCAAGCTGCAAGCCTTTTTCAGAACTGTCACCGGTGTTGGTGGGGACGTGCCGTATCTCAGCTGTTGGTAATGGGCCAAATCAACGTATTTCCATTAAAATAACTTCATATACAGGCAGGAAGAGGGGTTCGCAATGAGAGTCCAATCCACTATCTGCAATAATGAGCAGCTTTTTCAAGGAGGACGGGGAACAGAAAGTATTCAACACAGCACCCCCGTAATGCTGTTTAACATTTTGGAAACGTTACGTGGATGACATCCTGGAAAAAATACAGCGAGGACACACACAAGAACACACGGACCATCTCAACACGCAAGACAGTACCAGTAACATTCAATTCACGCAGGAGGAGGAGAAAAACAGAGCAATATCGTTTTGGACATTAAAATCTACCACATCTCCTACTGTGTTGTCTTTAAAAAAGAACCCAAGTTGCTAATGCATAAATAGTAGCTTACCACTACCGAGAGTGGAGTGAATGAATAAAGCACAAAATTGTAAAGCAAGTTCATTTTTCATTTCATTTATCTTTATTTATGCAGGGAAAGTCCAATGAGAGCACTTAGACTATGTTCATGGGCGCTCTGTTCAAATACAGAAAAAGACAAACAAAAAAACGAACAAACAAATAATTATCTTTATTTATGCAGGGAAAGTCCAATGAGAGCACTTAGACTATGTTCATGGGCGCTCTGTTCAAATACAGAAAAAGACAAACAAAAAAACGAACAAAACAAATAAGTACATAAATCCATTTAAACCATTAAAAACAGAAGCAGGTGTGAGTATAAATGTTTGTCACCAGATTATTAAAGTGCATTTGTGGCAGCAAAGTATCCAATTTTCCTTGTCCTTGAAATATATTCCAAGCAAAACAGCAAAACTTTGAGAATAAAAGACTTTTACAGGCAAATTTACTGATGGATTTTAACAGAAATTCTCCAAATATTTCAGTCAGGAAGACAACAGCTACACAAGTTATTTAAACTTGCAAAGTGTCAGTGTTTGCAAAGTTTAAACTGTTCTCTCAGGTTTTGTGTTAGGCTCACTGCTGGTTTCATTAACAGCCTCTCACCTCGATAACAGCTCCTTGTCCCTGTAAAAAGACAAACTAAACATATTTGTCAAATCGCACATTTAAACAGGAGCGAATGCCAGCAACTTTTAGGAGTTTTTTTTTCTTTTTTTTTTTTTTTAACCAAAGATGTGTTTTGCTCAAAGGCACTAAGTCACTGCAGAGAATGAACCAACGAACAGAGGATTTCGCAAAGCTATACATTGTCACAGATGTCCAAATTATAAATAAGTTATAATCAGAAATTGAAGGTCATTCATTCAGTTTGAATCAAGCTAAACACAGAGAGAAGTTAGCGCCAAAGTTGCTAAACTGCGCAGTGAAGGCAATTTGGGAACTAAAATGAGAAAAATGTATAAGAACATTAAAGCTACACTATGTCACTTTTCTTGGGAGAGAGTTTGCCATCTACTTGTCTCCGTGGAGATGTTAATATGTTAATGTTTTGCCTCCACTGTATGGCATTAAACTTGTATATCTCCATGAAGACAAGCAGATGATGCCAACAAGCCAAGTAACAGATCATATCTGTGGAGAAGCGACCTCACATGTTTTTGAAGGTATTTTTGAGCAATAAAAACACTTGTAACAGAATAAATGCAAGATAGATCTGACAAAACATCTCCATGGAGTAGATGGCAGACCCTACACCAGAAAAGTTACACAGTGCACCTTTAAAATCAAGATACATATGCAGAATTTCACAACAACAAAGCACAACTCCAGGTATGCTTTTGTTAAGAAAACTACTTTAAAGAACACATAATATGCACAACTGATTGTGTATTTTGTTTCATTCACGCTTGTACCATTAATCCATTAATCCAAAGTTGTCTTCTGAGCCTCAAAAATGCTCTGTTTGCATAAAGATAGTTTAGTTGCGTCATAGATAAAACTCCAGACTTTCTCCTACACAGTTTTTAAGCCCATAAACCATCACCAGACCCGTTCTGCGCTCAAACTGTGTTCACAACAAACACATAGCTGTGTTAGCAGCATTCACAGGGGGATAAGGGCCCCATCCAAAGTGGTTAAATGTGCCTAAGACACTCCTGTGGCTTATTATTGACCTGGATATGCGTCATCGTCAGCCATGACAAGGACCATCTGAATTCATCAGTGAAGTTAGGATGGAGCTATGAGGCGTCCCACAATCCACTGCACACATCAAACCAAAAGTTTCCAAATACTGTTTTTTTAAATATTATTTTATTTGAACAAAAGTTGCAAACACTCATTGAGGACAAGTGTTAAACAAGTAGGAACGCACTAGGGGGCGTAGCAACATAAAAATCAAATACAAAATAAATACGAAAAATACGTAATAAATAAATAAAAAATTGCTAGAGCATCAAAACAACAGAAGTTTGGAAATCAGGTGGGAGGTGGATCTAGCAGTCTTCCAATTTTTCATTGTTATCAAAGCTGTAGTATTTAGTATTTAATTTAAATTCATTCATAAAACAAGCAAAAGAGGCTTTATTCCCTCAGCTTTTAATAAAGAGCCGAGCTGGTTTCACTCTATGCAGCTCTGAAGAACAAACTATGTGGATTTTCACAGAGTAGACATGCTGAAGTGCAGATGCATGAAGAGTTCTGCTGTGAAAATCATTTAAATGGAAACTGTTCATAAAATGATATAAGATAAATGTGATCTGTTGGTATAATATGTAATAACATGCCAACAAATCACGTCATAAAATCAAAAGCAGCCACATTCTAATTGAATGTTTTCAAGTTATACTGAGAATGAGTACTTTTATTTCTATCAGTGAAATGTTATGGAAACAAGGATTCATTTAATTGTGATCATGTATTTTGCAGCATTAAGTGGAAGATACAATTAGAACATTGCACCTCAGGTAAGATGTATTGTATGTATATAACAGTATAACACATAGGCTCATAATATTACATGTAAATTGGGGTTGTAAAATAGCTATATAAAACAAACAGCCAGGCATGAGTGACAGACGTGTGTGTGTGTTTGTGTGTGTGTGTGCACGCGCCACAAAAAGTCACTTCTGTTCACTAAATGTACTTTAAGAGACGAGTTAGGAGGATGTATTATTATGTCATGTGATAACACTGTCCTGCACTAAACTCATGTGGGACAAAGTGCTTGTGGAGACTCAGCTTTTAAGCATTACATTTAAGTCTGCCGCTCCTCCAGTAAGTAACACGCAAACCCCAAGTAAACCCCCATCTGCTCGAGACTTGAGCCCTCTGACGTGGAATGTACTAGCGTTTAGCTTTAGCACCTACACAGGGTCAAAGTTATTCCTCACTTACCTTATGGATTCAGAGCACCCTAATAATTATGAGTTTATAAGCACTTTTTACAAGACCACGGCGGAGTTTTGCCGTGACAGCAAAACTAACCACAAGTATCATGCCAACACACACTTTTATGATTAGATGCAGACAGTACACAGCTGACTTATTCTGACATATATATCTGTACTGCGGCAAGAAAAAAATTGCTCAAATATGTGGAAAACAATGTGTTGGCACGGTGGCTGAGTGGCTAGCCCTCATGTTTCACAGCAAGAAGGTGATGGGGTTGATTCTCGAGTCAGCCTTTCAGTGTGGAGTTTGCATGGTTCTCCCCGAGGAGAGGTGGCCCCGCTCGCAGTAAGAGAATGCATGTTTTTCGATGTCTTTTTATGCAATAAAAACATCTATAATTCAATAGGAATGCAAAATTGTTTGTGAAGTTTAACACCATGCTGTGGAACATTGTAAGCGAAGCAATAACAGAATGGAAACACGCAGGTGGCAAACCCAGCAAAGTTACATAATGAACCTTTAAATAGTCATAAAGCCCAGTAACTGATCACTTTTGCGCAGAAGGTTTGCAGGTCATGTGCTGCATTGAAAAGCAGTCCAAACTTATTTCTATCTCTCCTGTCTCCTTTCTATCCCCCTTTCCCTCCCTCTCTCCCCCCTCTCCTCCCTCTCTCCCCCCAGCCCTCTCCTGTTCCCCGGTCTAATCTCTCTGTCCGAAGTTGTTCAATCAAATTCCAGTCGACATGCATTGGAAGTCTGTGCAGCTCCTCGTAAATTCAGGCCTCTTTATAGCCAATCTATTTTTTAATAACGCTTCACAGGAAAACATTCAAGTATCGACGTTTATTTATCGACCCGCGGCCCAAAGCATAGTTAAGTCTGACACAAATCAATCCAAATAAATTTAAAAGATGATCGAGAGGAGGAGGAGCAGGAGGAGGAGGAGGAAGAGGAGGGCTGGATAGAGTAATCATAGGGCGACCCGCGGGCAGAGAGGCTACAGAGGCAGATGTAAAACAGACTGCATTTTGGACACTGAGCTGAATGAAATGAAAGAGGGAAAAAGGAGGGGTAGAAAGTTAAGTAAAAAAAGACGGAGGTTAATGACAGAGGTGAAGAGGTAATCCTGAAACAATGGGAATTCATTTGAAAATGAGAGCAGAGGGACAGCGGTTTGCGAGCAGGAGGGGCTAAACTGTGAACAAACAGAAGCTAAAAATAGACTCCAGAACGTCATGGGCGGTCAGGGGCTAAAGGTCAAGGGGTCAGGGAACAAAGGTCAATTATCGGAAGTAAAATAAAGTTGCAATGTGAAGTTTAATTTAAATACATATTTTTAAGTATTGCAATAGATATTTTGGTTAGTTCAACAAGAAAGGGCACTGCGCTATCCATGGTCCTGAACATAGACTGTATATCTCTGGACATAGCTAACCGTGTTCCAAATAGGAAGAGAGCATGGGCTCGATTCAGCCCCATCGACTCCAATTCGCTTTCTATTGACAAATGGTGGCCCCTCTTTTTTTAACTGCAGCTGTCAGCCTGTGTGACTTTTAAAAATGTTTTTTTTAATTTAATGTATATAACTCTTGATGGGAAATAACATTGTATGTACAACAACATTGTATGTTAAACAAATTCACTCACAAAAAATCAAAATAAATAAACAAGACCAAAACATACAGCAAGGCCAGTCTTCAGTCCCAAAGCTCAAAATGCTCTGTTCCACCTTGTGATGTCATGAAGCAGTTGTTTTCATGTTAACAGCTCCTTTTACCTTTTGTTCAGTAGAGATTGGCAATTCCAGAGCTGAAATTATCCAAATGATTCTAGCGAAGGTGTGTGGCATTTAAAAACACAGTGGAGCACTTCTTGTATTACCACATGACATCACAAGGTGGAACAGGATGTTTTCAGTTTCAGAGAAGAACACAGCCTAAGGTTTGTGCGTGAAAGTGAAACAAAACACAACTCCAGGTATGTTTTTGATGAGGAAACAACATTACAACATAGATCAGAAAATAGGGTAATATGGCCCTTTAACAGATTTGTTTTATTTTTCAGGATATGAGCGAAGACGGTGAGGCCTTTTTCAAGTATCGCTCAGATCAGCACTTTCACCGCAACTACATCCAAGCTCAGGACTTAGTGAACAGTCAACAAGTGAAGTCTGAATAACTCATCAACTGTTAACCCATTAATGCCCAAATGTATTTTTATTTATTTATTTTTTCAGAAAACACTGAAAAAACACAGTAATAAAATTAGAGCTTCAGAAGCACATATTTTTTTGGTGGTCATAATTGTGACCGGGGGATTGAAATGGGATAAAGGAAACATCTGCAAGCACACAGGCCAAAAGATGTGTTCTTAAACTAATAAATAAATGAACAAAACAAACAAAAAACAAACATTTGCAGCTGATGCCATCAACATTACCTGGGGGTAAGAAGCTAACTGTAGGCTCTGCTCTGTCTGAAGGTCTGTTGGATTTCTGAGCTTTTTTTAAAAAGACACAATCTGTCCAGAAAGAGTTGACTTAGTTGGCGATGATTTGTGCCGTTAAACAAGTCTCTCACACAGAGACTTGTGCTCTGAGCATTGCACAGTATCTCACAGCTGACCATAAGGAGGGTTTGAATAGGGCCCGGGAGAGATCGCTAAAATACGCAAACATGCATGGATGACATATAAAACCAATCCAGACATGTTTTTATTGAGGGAACAACATTATAAACTTCAAAAAGTCAATTTTGCGTAATACCTCCTCTTTAAACTTATCTCTCTCCAAGGAGATGAACAAAGCAGGTGACACCACCAGGTAAAGTTAGAGTTCAGATCTGTGGAGAGGTGATCCCACTCAGTAAGAATAGATGTTTTTTTAAGGTATTTTTGAGCAATAAATACATCTGCAGTCAAATATGCAGGATAGCTCAATTTAATGCCATATTATGCAAATAACATACAAGAAATGTTACAATAGTGCAGCTTTTTAAAGTTTTTTTGGACAGTGTTTTGTGGTTTCAGCACCATGGACAGCTCTGGGCTCTGACAGGTCTTTACAATGGGGCAGATCTTTCACACAAAGATCATCTCTGTGTAAAACCTACTCCTGTTCATTTAACTGAGCTCAAGTTTGATTCTTATTCAAATACAGCCCTGGTCTGTTCTCAGGTTTCCGCGCTGTCATTTATTTCTCGTCTTAATGGTGAAAGTTGTGTGGAAATGACGAGCTTTTAGTGGTAAATGTAATAAATGTTTTAAAATGCCAAACAAAGTGCCGCGTTGGGCCTGATGTGTGATGGGAGAAGGGTAATTTGCTCTCCGTGGGGGTCCTCTGTCACTCTACGTCTGCGCTCATAAAGTGATTTTTCAGAAATGCTAATCAGATTTGTACGAGATTCAAACTCACTGAGACTGACACAAAAGTGCATTAAAAGTTAGTTGATTAAAACACCAGATTTTATCGGCTTAAAATATCAATCATCAGTGCGTTCAGAAATGTCCCATGTTTTACTGGAAGAGAGTTTTTTTTTTTAAACGTCAAAAAACTGGCTCCTTTTCCACAAATAACTTTTTTGGTTTTGAAATTAAACTTTTTGAGTGACAGTCATGGTTTAGTCCTAGTAAATTTAATTCTGGTTTAGTCCCTGTAGGTTTAATCCTGGTTTAG
>JACM01004755.1:0-11663 GCA_000787095.1 Periophthalmodon schlosseri | reverse complement strand
CCCAAAACAAAACAATAGTATGTCCGTTTGATCACTGAACAATTATTTTTAGTGCATTATTAGACAGATGACTACAACACAATTTCAGTATATGGGTTTTCTGATTTTTCTGTGAAGATGGTACTTTAGTGAGTCTTTGGACTCAAATGTGGACTCATAGCAAGCAGCCATTCAATGGTCTCACCTAAGAAGCTCATGTTGTAGTGGGATGCAATGTTCTGAAATACTGTGATCTGCTCTGAGAAACTCTGCACAAAGGATAAACATAATATTTAGAATAGAGGGGTTAGACATTACAAGCTTGAAAAAGGTAGAATGCCAAACCTTTGTTGAGAAAGTGAGTTCAAAATCCCCGGCACAATTACAATAGAGAGGCATGTTGGCTTCTTTCACTCCTTTACATTTATTGCAAACCTAAAAAAGGAAATATTTTGATACCTATTGGAAGAGAATAAATTGTTATCTTAACACAGTGATACCAAACTACTTTACCAGGTCTTGCAGTGTGTAGCTCATGAGTTTCTTCTGCAGAGCCTCCACCAGGGCCATCTCTATGGACTCTGTCTCATACTGAGCCTGGCAATTTGAGCAAAACCACTGCGGCAAGACTGAACCATCCTGAAATGTTTATATTCGTGACATGAGAGAAGAAGGGGTAGAGGGAAAACAAAACAATAGTACATTATTGGAGGAGCCTTACCTGGGCTATAGAAGGGTCCTTGCAGAGGTCAAGATCTCGACAGAAATTGCAGTGATGACAAATGACTTCTGGCAGCACATAGGACTGACAGGGATCACGAAACTGGGCGGCATCAGAAAACTCCCCCACATCCACAAGACGCAGGAGATCTCTTTTTAACTTGTTCATTTGGTTGCTTATGTTGGGATCTAAAGACAACACCTGAACAGAACAGAGGAAAATCTCTATTGGAAACAGAAATTGGGCTATGCAAACTTAAAGTTGAGAAGTGAGTGTTATATACCTGGCAGACGTATTTAATAAACTCCAGAGCTGGGTTATTAAGTGGGAGGTAAGAACCAGGTAGAACTGGGAACATCTCTGACGGCTGGGTCACACTTCTGGTTCCTGTCACCTTCTTCTGGATTTTTTGAGTGATGGTAAAAATGTTCTGAGTCAGCTCGCCAGACACGTATTCTTGAGAGAAAGAAATGGTTCCTAAACACAAAGAAATAAAAGTGTTTATGTATCAATATAAACTAAACAAGTTACCATACAATTCTCAATTTGATATTGTAGTTCTGAAAATTGACAAAAACTTGATCAGCTTGAATTTTCTTTTTTCAAAGAAGAGCTAAAGGAACCTTGAGGTAAATTAGCAAATCAATAAGATAGAGGATGAATGATGTTTTAAAAATATATATTTTGGCATATTACTAGAAAAAAGCAAAACTTACCAGGAAGAGCACTCAAGTCTCCAACGGTTTGTTGTGTAACTTGACTTCCACCTCGCCGTTTTATTGGTGTGGCTCCAGGTGCATTACGTCGAATCTCCTCTTTCATGCTGTGATACACGGCTGCAATGTAGGCTGAAGTACAAAAATCTATGAATATCAAAATATCAAATAACAAAAAAAAAAAAACAAGAGAAAGTATATTTACCAGAGACAATCATCAGAAAATATTTCTGACAGAAGGCTGTTTGAGGCAGGTACTGCATTATGTTCCAGTTGCTCTCAATCAGATCTTCAACCTCATCTGTCTCTCCATCCTGGTCCTCCTCCTCCACAGCTTCCTCCTCTTCATCCTCACTGTCTTCCTCTCCTTGTTTTTCAGCTTTGGTCTGCTTAGCTCCCCCCTAAAAGAGGATACAGATTTATTACTAGTACAAATGAGTGAAGTTAGCACAATAAGTATATAAATAAATAATATAATATTGGTTTAAGTACCTCGCCATACAAGATGCTAGAGGGCAACTTGCCCTTTATGCCTCCATAATTGGCTGGGTCCATCCACATCAAAAACTCCCAACATTGAGCAAATGATATCGACAATGAGTGGAAGATTTCTCTGGAGTGTATGCTGCAAGTAAAACAAATATAAGATAACGCCCTATATTTTTTTCTTAATTTACACGTAAACACAAACGTGACATTGATGCCAACAATGCTACAGTCAATATCATTAGACTAACCTGTTTGTTATGTAGTCAATGTAACCTATGGCATCATCTATCCTTCGCTTTTTTGTACACAAGATAATTCTGTTGAAATTTCCATAAACAACAGTGGAGCCAAGGCGTTTGAACTCAGCAATCAACCTGAAAATAGAAAGCTTGCAAATAAAGATACAAAAATACAATACCAGTAGACAAGTCAGCAAATATGTTAAAATCAGAAGTGGTTATTGCATGTTCAACTAAATCCACTTTTTCTACATGCAGCACTTGCCATTTGTAGATTACTAGTCTAATACATAAATGTGCATGTGTTTTTATCAGTATTGACCAGAGCACTCACTGGAGGAAGACCTTCTTCATCATGTTGTGCAGTGTGCGGTGCAGAGCAGGATCATATAGCAGAGAGCTAGGCGAGCGCAGCCATCGATAGAAGTGCATCACCTGGTTGTCAGCGTACACATTTTGGTACTGTGTGATCTCCCGGACCCATCCTACCACCATGCTCTTCAGGATCCTGTCCACACACAACATATTAGAACAATGTTATATTATATGCACAATATAAAGCATTTTATCTGTGGTTCAAACATACTGAACCTGAAAGTGTTGGAGCAAAGCGCTGTCTCATCATAGCTCGCCAATGCACTTGTTCCCTGGTTTCCAGACATCATGTCTTCCAAAGATGCTTGCTGGATCACATCAAAACTTACACCAAGACTAGCCCCGCCCTCCATGTCATTTACATGTTGTGATTGGAGGATTGTGTTAACTGCCAAGCTTTGCAGATCAAGCTCTACACAAACTGAAGAAAAAAAGATTTTTAGAAAATTTTAATTCATTAAGTATCGCTTTCTGCCCTGTAATACACCCACCTGTGGAGTAGCATCCTTGTGCATTGATTTCTACTGAGCTCCTGTCATCACTTTCCATGACCAGACGGCTGTCGTCAGCCTCTTTTCCGCCCAGGTCTGGTCTGGAGGTTGGTGAAAGCCACAGCAGGTGATTGTGCTTTCGAAGGTGTCTTGCCAAGAACAAATCAGACCCAAATATGGAGATATCCTGTGGTAGGTTTCCTACTGGCAAGTGGTAATACCTGGTGACACAAGATAATGTAGGTTCTATTGCGGATCAGGTCCACACGCTCACACACTGCAGCTCGTACCTAGCCATGTCAAAGGCCTGTGACAGGCAGCTGTCCAGATTGAGGTAGTGGCGAATCATGCGTCGTGCTCCATGTCTCTGCCAGTCGAGGACATTATAACTGATCTCATCTATGACATGGACTGGAACAACAGGAAACTCCTCCAGCACTGACATCCCTGCAGTCAGACGCTGCAACTCCCAGTTTGACTGGACTGCAATGAGTGTGGGCCCCCGACGTTCCTCCTAAGAAAAAAAAAGGGTATTTCCAGTATTACATATTTTAACTTATCATATATTCAGTTACAGTGATCCCAGTTTACCTTGTAGTTTAACAATATGCGCTGTAGTGCACGGTAGATGGCCTTGACATCACTTTCAGCTCGAACCTCAAAGTTATGTTTCTCTGGTGGGAGGAGCTCTTCTGTTGTTTTCTCCAGGAGTGCAGTGCGCTCAGCACTGTACAAATTATTCAGGCTGGGCATCTGATTGCTTCGAACCTAATAGATGATGTTTAATTATAAAACTGTGCAAAACAAGAACAATATTAAAAGGTGCACTATTAAAATTTTCAGGTAGGGGTCCACCACCAGCATATCTCCACGTAGATGATGTGTTGCCTTGAATGTTCCACAATATAGTATAAAGTATATCTAGTATGTATTCAATTGCAGGTGTATCTATTGCTCAAAAATACATTGAAATAGATGCATTGTTACTGTGAGTGCGGTTGCCTCTCAACATATCTGACCCATTACTTGCTTTGGTGGGTGACCCAAAGAGCTTGTATCCATTAAGATGGATACATTTAATGTCACTGTGGACCATTTTAGGCAAAACAACATATGGAGGCAAGCAGGTGGCATGCCAAACACCAGAAAAGGTTACATAGTACTGCTTTAAGTTGTAAAAAAGTCAAAGGATTTCTTACTGTATCTAGAATGAAAATACTAGCTTTGCGCTGAGATGGGATGAAAAGACCAAAGAGTGCCTTTTGGCCCTGGTTGTGATGATACAGGTACATATGACGAACACTCCCTAAATCGGAAAAAGATTCTTTCCATCAATCTGGATTTCCAAATAATGCACTATATTTCTTTGTATGAGGCACTTTTTACACCATCATGTCATTTTCAGACAGGTGTGCAGAAGTGTCTTCATCTATAATTTTGACAAGCATTAAATATACCTGGTTCCAGGTAGTTGAACTGTGCCAAAGACCTCATCTCCAGATGCTCCAGGTCATACGTGTCAGCCTCCCTGCCAGCCAGGTCCCGCACTACATGCTTATTGACCATGCAAACACAACCAAGCTGCACCAAAGCCCGGAACAACAGTGGGACCTAAATGTGAGGAAAATTTAAACTTAGTATACACATTTACCAAATACTTCCATAGAATAAGACCATACATCGGGCCAAATATAATACCTGTGTTTCATAGACTCCCTCAATGTCAGGTGCAGATAGGTCAGCATTTATTTGGTTGATGTGTTCCTGGTACATATCCTCTGGTACAGTGTATTCATAAAGGTAATACACCATGTTGGAGCGTGGAAGCATGCGGTTCACCTGTTGCAGAAAGACTTTTTTTTTTTACTTTATTGGCATCATTTACTAATGTTTGTAGTAAGCAATCTATATACCATACCTTTTTATAAGTGTTACCCTCTTCTTGTTTTGGAACCTTCTGATTAACATAAAAAACTCTAGGGATGTTTAGCTTCATGCAGTGAAGGTCATTCCCTATCACAGCCCAGAGCTTATATAGGCCAGGGTGATTGGTTTCTGCAATCTGGAAGTGAAGAAAGAAAAACATATCATTGACAGGCTTTAATCTTTAATTAGAAGCAGTTGACCGTACTGTATAATCCTTTACCTGCACAATCTGCCAGGGCATGTCTAAGATGCTGCGTGCAGTCCTTCGTAGAAAACTCCCCAGTCCAGTGGTGGGTCCATCTCTGATCAGTCCTCCTCCTGTCGGCTGAGCTTCTCCATCCAACAGTCTCCTCTTCTTCTTCCTCTCTTTTCTCTGTCTCAGCTGCAGCTCCCACTTTTTCTTATGGTATCGCAGCCAAACCAGATGTTGTTCCTATTTAACAAATTATTCATGATACACATATATGTCTATAGAGATGATTGACACACAATATGAATGCTGAACGCCAAAATGTTACATTTTCGCTGATTCAAATTTTCTGCATTAAACACAACAGCCTAAAAAATAAACTTATTTATTCTCTATTCAAGTTTTTGCCCATGTTCACCTTTGTGGATCCCATGGGTGGAGGAGGACCCAGTATCTCTCTCCAGGACTGTGTGAGTTCCAGGTCCTGAGACTCCGCCTGGCTGTCCTCTTGCTGCGAAGACCGCTTCCTCTTTGTGCTGATGAGAATGGCTGGCTGAATGGGTTTTGGCATCCCAAAATCCTCAATGTCAGGAGTCTGTCCTTTGTCGGAGACCTGGTGAGCCACCTGAGAAAACATGTCAAATGGTAACAGTAAAATTATAAACAGCATTTTAATGAACTACATAATCCATACTATTGACAAATAAGATGCACACCTGTCTCTTGCCCTCGCTGGTAAATAGCTCACTGATTTTCTTTTGCTTGTAGATGTCATTTTTTTCTAGAAGCTTTTTATGGAGCCAGTCAGGATGCCTCACTCTCGGTACAGGATTCTTCACCTTATAATTAAAGTAAGCATAATTAATTAACAGTACTAATAAATTTAAAAAGGAAATGGTAAAAAGAGCACCTGTTGCAGAGCTGCTGGGATTGTGATGATTTTCTGAATAGCACTGCCCAACCTTTCTATGTAGTAACTCCAGTCAACAATCTGTAACAAGAGAGTCAGTCATTTAATTATTTGTGCATTGATTTATGATGATTTTTTCTACTAACCGAGCGAATGTCCAAGTCATGTAGACTTGGCATTTTTAACCATTTTCGTAGGAAATGTTTTTTCACACTGGCCTCCGCTTGGAAGATGGCCAAAGGAATCGCTCTAAACGCAGCAAGTACATCAGGGTCAGTCCTCATGGCATTTACAGATTCTCAGTAATAATGTAGAGGACATTAGACAAACCTTTCAGTAACAGGTGATCCTTCAGGTTTTCGAGAAATAACAAATCTGCAGCTCAAGCCAGCATCTTTCACCATTTGATCTCCCAGGAACTCAGCTAGTCTTTTTGCAGTGCTAATAGACGTTGACTTCTGTTCTCCATAATCCTCCAGCTTTTTAGACATTGACCGATTCTCAGAAATCAGGTCAAACAGCTCTGCGTCTGGCATATTAGCAGCCTGTTCATGAGTAGTATGTTAAAAATAATTCTAGGCTTTAAATAGAAACTCAAAAAAGCCAAAAATGGTTTACCTTGCTGTAGAGTACATCCAGCCAGTAATCTGCCACTTTGGCCACAGATGCATAGACCTCATCCAGAGTTGTACCTTTGAGGAAAGCCTCGAAAACTGATGACTGAAAGATCTTAATGAGCTGCAGTTCTCCTCTTCTTTTCACTTCAAAACCTTTGAGCTCAGCCAGAGAGCCATCTTCATTAAACACAGCATACCTTTGAACATAGTGTAACATTACTTGAAATTAAAATAATCAAACTGCTGTAGCATCAACCACAACCTCAGTCTACAAATGGCATGTACCTTTTCTTCAGCTTTTTACCTTCCTCTTTAGAGGCAGGCAAGATCATGGCCAGATATGGTCCATCCACCTCAAAGAAGATGCTGTTCTCTGATTTGATGTTGTAAGTGAGAGACACGGGGTCAACCAGTTCATGGTATTGGTTATTAGTGAATCCTTCCTTTACCAAGATATTCAGCATGGCCCCAGGATACGAGATGGTCACCTTAGGCTTTTTCTCATTGCTCGTCCTCACAACAAAGTTCTCTGGAAAAGTGTTTGGAAGGACACACCAGATACCATCCGTGTCCAACTCAAGGGGTCTCCTGCGGAAATGGAAAAAATTACATGGTACATATTTAAAGAGACAACAATAAAAAGATGATAATTTAGCAACTGTACTTTACACTGGATTGAGCAAGAGATAAAAAATTGATTCACACAAATTATAACAGTAGTAGACCTCAGCATAGTCATGTTGGCTTGGTATTAGGATAAACAATCTCAGGCAAAAGTAGTAATTTAAGTAATTGCATAAAGTACTATGATAACAATCACCCTATTTGTTCGATGAGCTCTCTGGCCTGTGTGATGATGTTGGCTCCAGTATGACACACAATGCCAGCCATCTCCATGGAGTACCAGCGTGCCCTAAAGAAAGTGCATAAATATATGGCATAAAGACATATTTTCTATGACTGACTGACAATGTCAACACATACCCTTTCCTCATTACATATCCATAGAAAGAGTTGAGAATACACTTGTGTGCCAGCTGCAGAGACTCGTACAGGATCTCCATGTTCTTACAACGCTTCACCTCCGCTGCATCGCTGCTGTCCTGGGCCGCCGACAGTTTTTTTTTCCAGACCTTTAATAAAAAATATTTTACATCCTAATGTAGTGGTTGTGCGATATTTAGTGCTGTGTTCAAAATGTACCTTGTGAAGTCCTTTGAAATCATATCGCCGATCTCTGAAGGCTCTGACTGTATCAACATAGAAGGAATTCTCTCTTTGACAGATAGTGGTGACTCGCTCCTCCAGCCTGGTTACATGCACCTTCTTATAGGCCTTTTTGCAATAATCTGTAGTGCCAAGTATAGTGAAAAAGAAAAAAAAATGAAATAAATGAAAAAATATTTAATCTAAACAATAGAGAGAGTTTTCAAGGTTACCAACCTGCCAGTCGTTTCTTCTCATGTTTGGCCTGTTCCTCGCGGTTTAGTGAATGAAATGCTCGAGGAGGACCATTGGGGAAAAATGGAGGAAACTTTTCAGACTCCAGCTGCTGCTGAATACGGTGGAATTCACTGCGGCTGGCAGGCACTAGGAGACATTACAACTTTGTGAGCATTGATTTTGTCAATAAAAGTGCCATCATTAAACAAAATTGTTTAAGATTGTATATGATTGAAAAGTAAAACTGACTGATTTCTCCCCTCCATTGCCAGGTCATTCTCCTCTGACAAGTGGCTCCAGGTTTATTGAAGTCGCAAGCAGCACAAGTGGCCTCATCAACCATTGCAGATGGCTGTAAAAGGAATACATAGAATATGTGGATGTGAAATGTAACAATGTTACTTGTTTTTTATTGTTTACCTGGAGGCGGTTGGTCAGAATAATGTTGGGATACATGGCACCAACGTCCAGATGGTAAATAAGAGGGCACTCAATCCTATTAGGAACCTCTTTAAGGGATGTCAACTTATTTTTTATATCATCACACACCTGAAGGTATATATCACATTTTTAAGTCTACTTGACAAGACATCTTCATGTTAGTACAATATACAAACCTACCTCATTAAAATTTGTAACCTGTTCTAAAGGAATGTTCTCTTCCTCCTCAATGGCATGACGCATTGTGCGCTCAACTCTCTGATACAAGAAGTCAAATGCTGCTGGGTTCTGTGAAATTTTAGCAAGTCAGAATATGTGATATATAGATTAGTATGATTTAACAAATGAATGATTTCAGGGAAGATGTACCATTTTAAAGCGACAGGGAATGTCACTGCGGAAAACTCCAGACTCAAGTGCCTCCACGTGACCACCCACATAAGTCTCTGAGTCCAAAACATGTCCGTCATCAGTCAGCTTGTTAAACACTTGCTCTTGTTTGTTTGGGAAGATTATATTGGCATGGAAGGCTTGAACCATCAACAAAGCTTCACACAGTGTCCCAGAACCCTTACGCAGCACCTGGGTAAACACAAAGAATAGTCAACATCTGGTAAAATGAATATACAACGTATATTTAATTATACAAACCTCATCTGGTTCCATTGGAATGATCGTGCACAGAGCAAAGATAAAGGGGTGAACATATTTCATGTAGAGGTAATAAGTGGCGACTGCATCAGACACGGAGTAAGTGGCTAATGTCTGGAAAAAATACAAAACAAGTGCATTAGATTCCAATATTATAATTCATGAAAGTTTTGAAATGCTTGGTACCTGAGGTTCCTCAGTTGCCATGCGACACATCTCCTCTGGATCCAATTCAACAGGGTCATAGCTTAGTTTAGCTTTGGCTGCTGCCTTCAGATTATGGCTTCCAACGGGCAAGTAACTGTCTCTTTTTACCCATCTGTTAAAGACATTGATATGAATTTAGATAAAACAAAAGCCATTTCTTCCTAAAGAAATAACCTTAGTTTTCACAATATGTAACAGTTATTTGAACCATACTTTAAGCAGTCCATGTGGATGGCCTGGCTGGACTTGTATTCCCCTTGACTATCTTTCTGAAAACCAATCTCTCTGTACATGCTCATTCCATGAAGGGATGCCCGTGTTTCCACAAAAGGCCTGCAAATTGCAGGCAAACCAATAGAAGCCAGTCATTGATTTAACTGACAATAATCAATACAGTTAATATCAGGAATATACACTTGGAATAGAAATCTCACCAATCAAAGAAGTCTCCATTGTAGGTCACAAAAATGTTTGGTTTGGTCTCTTGAACATGATCAAACCAGCGCTTAAGAAGGGCAACCTACAGACAATATCACAGGTTACAAAACATATCAAACTGAGCTTACAATCTGAGATGTACCTCATCATCTTCATTGAAGACAGTAAAGGGACCTTCATACTCTGGTTTAGGAGTGAATTCAAAATCCTCTATGTTGTCGGACACAATCTCTCTGTTTGTGATAAGAAACCCCTTTGGTGGAAACGAGACAAACAGTTGTAACAAGACACGAACAAATAAACAAATACAGAAATAATAAGTAGAGCATAAACATTGAAACATACTTGACCATCAATCATATATGAAATCATCATGATTTGATCAGTCTCTGCATCTGGAAATTTCAGCGGAAGTTTGGTGGTCTCTATGTCAAATGCTAAAACAACAGGGTCCTGCAAACATTTTGGCATGGTTAGAAAGTGGAAAAAGGCAAATAATGATATGATATGGAAATATAAAAAATATGAAATGATAAAAGTCCTTACTGGCCGCTCAACAAGGTCATCTCTTCGTACAATTTCAGGTGGGTAGGAGCTACCTCTGTATCGAACATTGTACCAGTGAGCCTGAAAATAATATTATAAATTAAATTGGAAATCTTAGCAAACATGTTAGTTGATTTTCGAAGCATAAAATTAATGTGTATATCCTTACCACATGGATCTTCAAGTCAATTGACACACGCACATGGTAGGGCACGTCATACTCTCGCATATCTATAATGTTGTCCAGTTGTTCAGAAATACTTTTGGCCATTGCTTCTTCATCGACTGACATCGCATTGCCACCTGATAAAGCACTATATACAGAACATGTTTTGTGTTAGGCATTAAAACATACAAATATCCAGTAAATGAAAATCAGTTTGTGATTTATTGCTTCTACCTTGATAACATGGAGGTGTATGCATCATTGGACTGCTCTTTCTCTCTGTTTTTACGTACTGCTGGTGCAATCTCCCGTCTGACTTTATTAAGGTCATCCATAGTGTTGAAGGCAAGCTTGATATAGTTTCTTTTAAGCCCAACCAAGTGGTTTGGCTAGACCATACATCATTTAAAATGTATTTTGAACATGTTTTCATTAAAATATTGCATACAATACATACATCGTATACTCACCAAGTCTAGGTCTTCTTTGGGGACCATTTCCAGCTTTGCCACTTTTCCTTGAAACTTCTTTGAGAGGTAAGAGATCACTTCTCTCTCACAATTCTGCATTTAAAGCACATATTTGTAAGTTCAAACTATTGGTCTGGAATGTAAATTACCAATGATAACTTACCTTTTTAGTTGCTACATAAAAATATGGTTTGAAAGGAAGGGAAACCTAAAAAGAAAGTGGGCAATAAGTAAGACAGTTTCACAGTATCATTAAATGTTGCATGCCTTTTGTATGTGCACCTTAAACCTGCTCCCATCTTCCTGAATGAAATAATAGTCCACAGCACTAACTAGTCGCTTGTCTTCATCCAGGATCTCGGTCTAAGTAAGACAAAAGTCCGTTACTGCCTTGTTTAGCAACAGGCCATAACTGACAAACCAATTTTAACTTACTGGGTGCATGTTAATAAGCCAGCCAGTCTTCTCCCCTGGTTCTTGGATTCTGTTGAATCCGAAACGAGAGTCCATCTCATCTGTAAACTGGCTGTGCTCCAGCCTCTTGAGAGCCGACAATGACGATCCATCATCCCTAAGAAAGAATATTGAATTGTAATTACACCCAAACATACTATGCTTTATATTTTTGTCAAGTAAATGTGCATATAA
>KN482222.1:20515-42879 GCA_000787095.1 Periophthalmodon schlosseri | reverse complement strand
AATGTAGTATAGGAGAGAAGTATAGTAGACAATGTAGTGTAGTAGAGAATGTAGTATCGTATAGTAGAGAATGTTAGTATAGTTGTAAAGAGTTAGTACAGAGTTAGTACAGAGAATGAAGTATAGTTTTAACTTTCTTTGTCCATGGGGGTTATGCCGGGGACATGCCACCTCTAGAAAGTTACATACGATGCCTTTAACTGGCCTCAAATAAAAATAATTTGAAAAACAAAACTAGCAATAAACTAATTACCTAAAATATCCATGCATTATTTTTTAACCAGACACCAACCCCCCCTTTCTCTCCTGTGTTATCTCTAAACCATGTAAGTCCATATAATCAGTCCTAACCAGGTCATATCAGGGCTCTGTGCTCTCCTGTTAAGTAAGGCTCCATCAGCACATTCCCACATCCCCACACCTGGCCTATCTGTCTGGCTCATGTCTCGTCTCCACGGCCTGATACCGAAGCGTGAAGATTGCCTTGACAAGTTTCTGATAAGTTTCCCATCACCTGTCACTTTGTGTTATCTCCAGTCAAGATTCAGCCTTTTACAGCAGCAAATACGACTGATCCGCACCACTGTAAGCCCCACTCGGCCAGGGGACTATTAGGCCTAGGAGACGCTGCCGAAATCATGTGTGTGTTTGTAGTCGTCAAAAATTTAACCCATTTAAAGGTACAGTATGTAACTATCTGGAGGCGCCATGTCAACTGCCATCCATAGACGTAGAAATGCTTCGGAACATTCTCTATGGAGTTGAGTTTTATGCTATACTGCGGAAGAGTCGGGATGCATGTTTTTCAGTGCAATAAACGCAACCAAAATGAAAAAAAACCAAACAAAAAAAAAGACATGCTTTCATCTTGGTCAATTTTTTGCCTAAAACGTTACACACTGTGACTTAAAAGCAGTAAATTGATGTTATCAGCACTGTTTAAGTAAAGAGCAATTGTCTCATTAAAAATACAGACAAACTATTGACACTGCCATGATAGTCTCTAGGTTTGTCCAGTCATCCCATGAATTTTTAACACTGGGATACTGTTTTGAACATTTTCAATGCAGATGTTATTCTTTGAGTCTTATGACGGGCTTTGTAAACTGAAATATGGTAGAATAACTGGTTGAAGAAGCCAGTGCATTTCCATACATGCTTTTAGAGGCTTTTGTTTTATACATAATAAGGTTTTATTATTAAAAATGGCTACGTAACATGTTTTAACTGAACATGACTTAGAATTCGTTAGTCATCTTATGGTAAGGGAACACGGTTAAAACATTGTCATAAAAGATGATTTTGAACATATTTTTCAACTTTTCTTGGCCATTTGCTTCTTGGTTGGGAGTAAAACTATAATTTATATTTACAACAGGTGCTATTCCGTGAAATTAAGTCATTAAAACCCGTCACGCACTTTAAATCTCCATTGGTTTACTATTACACCAACTCAGAATCAAAATCAGTGTTATTGCCATTGTCAAAAAACAAAATTCACAAACTAGGAACTTGCTTCATGGTTATGGCGTAACATAAAACAATGAATAATATAAACTATGATGATGTCTGTGTAATCCCTCATTCGTCCAGGTCTGATCCATAGAAAAAGCCATTTTACGTTTGGCTTTTACTATAAACTATGATGGAATAAAAATAAGGACATGAATTAAAATAAGGTAAAAAACAGACTTTGATATAACTGTCAATCCAATGCTATTTAACCACCCAATCCCGAGCTCTGTTGACCTGTTGCTGTTGGTCAGGTCTCCATGAGCTGGACGCTATAAACGACCAGGAGGTGAAGGACTTCCGCAGCAAGATGTTCAGACTCAGCGAGGAGCGGATGCAGAAGGTGCAGATGATGAGCTGCACCGAGTGGCTGCAGACGTCTTTCTCCCAGCAGCCGGAGACGGGACCGGGACCGGACCAAGTCAACGGAGTCTCGGACCGAACCACAGACCTCAAAGTCACCATACACTTCGACCAGTCACAGGTAGGAATGTTATGGGATTAGAGGTGGAAGAAGTAAAAGTACAAATACCGGAGCAAAGAAAAAATCATGTAAAATTATCACATGAAATGGTATTAAAGTACCAGTTTAAAATGTACTTAAAGAGTAAAAAGTAAAAGTATTTCACGCAGATTTTGAGGTCTTAAGGCTTTAAATTTATTGATTTTGATAAAGATCTGTGCTGAATTTTGTTCAACAGAAACAATTAAATCAATTGTTTTTATCAGCTGTTTTTTTTTGTGCATTTTTGTTTGGTTTATTTTTAACACGTTCGTAGTTTGAGCACTCGGACTTTTTAGCACGTCTCAGACAATAATAAAAAATACTTTTACTTTTCACTGCAAAAGGGACGTCGTATACATTATGGTGCATATTAGGATGAATTGGTCACAAGAAAGGCACAGTTTACAGCGCACGTTTTAAACATCCACTGACATTGAGCTAAGACGAGAAATAACACAAGAATCCCGGGCATTTCAGAACATGTTTGTAGAGGTCTAAACTACAGGTACAGCAAGATTTTTCCCTAAATACACAGGATACTTTGTTGTGCGGAGCGGACCTTCTATTAATTAAATATTAACAGATCGCGATACGTTGTGCACCCATAACAGTAAGGTTCATGAACATAGACGAAAAGACCATATTTTACACTCCAGGGCCATATTTAACACAAAAAAAATCAAGTTTATTCCCCCAAACTACAGTCTTCCACTACCGCGAATTGGTCGTTGCTTAAAAAAACACCAAAGTTTTTGTTGACGATTTGAAATTACAGTTCATTTCAATTCAATTTTATTTATATAGCACATTTAAAACACAACTTGAGCTGCCCAAAGTGCCTCACATAAAAAACAACAAAAACAGATATAGATTATATTATAAGCTCACGGTTCAATTATTTTTTTGTATTAATTGCACAACCCCAGTATAGGAAGTATTGCACATTGCATTATCTTCCCCATTATCTTGAAGACAAAGTTCTTACGCATCAAAGTAATCCTCAAAAACGACTCCTCTGTTCTGGGTTCAAAGGGGATAAGTGGCAAACGTAAATCTAGTCGAGCATTTTGCATGGCTAATGTCTCTAAACGACACTGGGACAATACCTCCTTGTTTTGAGTGCAAAGTGACCATGTGACTTCTACACCCCTCACACAAACTCTCAGACTCTTTCAGCTCTTGTTTTTGGACGCTGCACAAATTTCACATGACAGAATCCAACTTGTGGGTCATGTGGCGACGCAAAGTGGGTCAAAACCATCAGAGAAATTGTGCCACTACCACTGCTCAGCTCCTGGGACCAAAATATGATTAAAATGGACCTCTCTTTCTCCATCGCTCCCTCTCTACCTCCTCCCTCTTTCTCTTCACTCTCGCTCTCTCGCTCTTGCGCTCTCTCGCTCTCTCTCTCTTGCGCTCTCTCGCTCTCTCTCTCTCTCTCTCACTTCTGTATTCTCTCTCTCATTTCTCTCTTTGCCCACTATCTCTGCTCACTGTCCTTTCTCTCTCTGTCTCTCGCTCCTGTCTCACTCTTTCTCTCTCTCTCTCTCTGTCTGTCTATCTCTCTCTCTCTCTCTCTCCCTCTCTGTGTCTGTCTCTCTCTCTCTCTCTCTCTGTCTGTCTCTCTCTTTCTCCTCTGTCTCTATTTCTGCATCTCTCTCCATCTCCATCCATCCATCTTTCTGTTAGCCCCCCTCTCTTTTGTCCTTCATTCTTTATCTCCATTTCTTTCCCTTTCACTTCGCCCTCACTCTCTATCCCCTTTCTCCACCACCTCTCCCACTCTTTCTGCACTCTTTCTTTGTCTCCTTCCCTGTCTCTCTTGCTTTCTCTCTCCCTCTTTCTCTCCACCTGTCCATCTTTCTTTTGCTCTCTCAATTCAGCCCCCCTCTCCTTCCTTACTCTTCCCCGCTTTTCCTCTTCCCCCCTTCCCCTTCCCCCCCCCCTGCCTCTCTCTTATCCCCCCCTTCTTTCTCTATCTATACTCCTCTTTTCTCTCACTTTCTCTCTCCTCTCTCCCTCTTTCTCTCTCTCACCCCCTCTATCTCCTTCTCTCTCTCTCCCCCTCGTCTCCCTCCCCTCTGTCGCCCCCTCTCTCTCCACTCTCTCGTCTCCCTCCATCTGCCTGTTATCAAAAATAAAGTCCTTTAATAATACTACAGCAGCTGCTCAGGCCTCTGCAGACTCTGTGTATCTGCTCTGATCAACATCATAAAAATAAGGCTGTGTGATTAGGCCATCTGGCCAATCATCTCAGGTGGACAAGAGCTGGAAGTGAGCCTACACAAGAAAAGTCACTTAAGAAAAAAGAAAATATATGTACAGTTAAGCCCAAAAGTATATATAACCAATTAAGACACATTTTGTTTTCCTTCATAAGTATCATCTGAGTAGAAGACAACAAAGGAGGCGTTAACACTTAAAAACACCACTTCAAAGTTGGGACTAAACCAGGACTAGAAAAAGACCAAATCCAAATCTAAATCGGGACCAAACCTGGACATGTGACGTGTGAACACACCCTCAGTGTACATGTTTTCTAAAAGGCTTACATCGTTTTCATTGCAAGAAAATCCAATTATTTTAGAGTTTTAGGGCTGTACGTTTAATCCTGTATGCGCGCGCCAAGTGTTGCGCCCAAAAGGAGCGCCTGAAAGTTACGCTCGAAGGTTGAGCTCGAAGGTTGAGCTCGAAGGTTGAGCTCGAAGGTTGAGCTCGAAGGTTGAGCTCGAAGGTTGAGCTCGAAGGTTAACACAAACATGAAACTTTCCTCCCTTCATCCATGCTCACGACCGTTCAGCCTGTGTGAATAACCCCGATAACCCTGTGTGTGTTATCAGACCATTTCCACATGTTGCACTGTCCATCTGTGTTGGCGCGTTTCTGTGGTGCTTGTTGCCGAGGCACCCCACACACAGACACACACACACACACACACACACACACACACAGTTGGAGAGATTCTGAGCATTTTGAGCTTTGTAGATGTAGACAGACTAATAATAAAGGGCTACACAAACATGTGAATGAAACAAAACACCCAGCTTTCGGTGTCCATCCCTACATCTATATTTTCTTCAGCAATATATCGTACTTCAAAATGTGTTTTCAGGCCTGGCCATATCACCCCGTCCTATTTTAGAGTAATTACTTAAATCCCAAATAACGTCCCCTCTCCGCCTCTGCCTGTGTTGTCAGGACTCTGCCAGTTTGAAGGTGCCGCTGACCTGCACTCCCTCTGAGCTGATGGAGATGGCTGTGAGGAAGTGGCTGACCACGCACGGCCCCGAGGAGGAGGCCAGCAGGGGGCAGTACTTTCTGAGGATTAGCCACTCCCTGGAGTTCCTCTGCGGAGACCACCCTTTAGTCCAGTACAAGGTCAGTAACTATGGAAACGTCCTGTCTTATGTTTTCCCCGCTTACTCAGTTCATCATCTGAAAGTCCCGTCCGCTAAGGAGAAAGAGCCAACGAGGAGAGAGGTAGATTATTTCCTACTGGCTCTTTCCTTTTTTTGTAGATGTGATTGACAGCTGTGGAATGAAAGAGTCGAGGTAACAGTATTGAGACATTTTTCGTAAACTAATTGATGGTACAGATGGGTTTAATACAATATAATCTTACTGACTTGTGTGTTCGTTAAGTGTTCGCCAACGCACTAGAGGATCAGTGGTTTAAACCTTGTCCTGCTGGCGTGCCGTTACAGTTGGACATTTTTTCGCTAAATCATATTACGCTAGGCAGTTTATTGTGACATTGTGAGTGAAAACCTGGCAAAGATCCCAGACAGGACTGAGAGAAAGCCAAAGGAAATATAATTTACACCAAATGTATTTTTTTTTTTTTAAATAAAACTGAATTATTCTTGTCAGATCTTTAAAAAAAAAAAAAAAAAAAATCATTTACGTATAGCTAGAAATGGAAAAAAAAAACCCAAAACAAAACAAACAACTTAAGCCACTTTACTCATGACATTGGATATAGTTGTATTTGTGTCCTGAACGTCGTGTTTCTCGTGCAGTACATCCGAACATGTCTCCAAGCCAAAGATTCTCCTCACCTGACCCTGGTCCACAGCAGCACCATCAAAGAATTATTCGACAAAGAGATCTGCGCCATCAGAGCCGTGGTCAGCCGCAAGACCTGCACCTTACCTCTACCTCTACCTCCCAAAAGACGCCCCACGGTAACGATACTTTACTCAGATCATTTAACTGGACGTATTTTAGGTACATTAGTTTAGGTGTCCAAATACTTTGCTTATAGGTCTTGCCCCAGTACAGATACATTGCATAAGCAGCTCTCGAGGTCAAAATAAGTCCGCTGCCTGCTGTCTGTAATTATAAAGCGTTTTATTGTCCGATGATCAGGAAGTGTGGATTAGCATGCTAGTTGTTCTTAGCTTTACTATTAAAACACTGGTCTCTGGGAGCTGAGAAAAGCACTTAAAACTCATCGCGCTGAATAAACAGGATCTTCAGAATGAATAAGGTAGATGAGGAATAACTTTGGACCACTGCAAACCGTTTAAAATAAAATAAATAGTATTCTTTTTCTTGTGTTTAAGAAAATCAGGTACAGCGCCTTTCAAACTTTGGCCTGGGGGCAAATTTGGACCTCAGACTAATTTTCCTTGGCCCTCAGGCTTCCTCATGAGTTGGCCCACATTAACCTGAAAAGCTCTTTTTACTGCAAGTTTCAAATTATCTGTCACAAAAATTTACGTTTTGGAGTGAGACGGACCTGATGGTTCCAAGACTGAGATAAAAGGTTCTATTATGAACGATTCACACCACGGCCCATCTGTGTGTGTTTAAAGGGCCCATATTACGCTATTTTCCGATCTATGTTATAATGTTGTTTCCTCATCACAAACAGACCTGGAGTTGTGTTTTGTTTCATTCACACATGTTTAACACACAAACCCTGCATATTTAAGCTGAGTTCTCTCAAACTGAAAACACTCGCTTCCACCTTGTGATGTCATGTGGTGATACAGGAAGTGCTCCGCTGTGTTTTTAAACTCCATACACCTTCACTAGAATCATTTGGATAAGTTCAGCCCTGGAATTGCCAATCTCTACTGATCAAAAGGTAAAAGGAGCTGTTCACTTAAAAACTACCGCTTCATGACATCACAAGGTGGAACAGAGCATTTTGAGCTTTGCAGACGTAGACAGACTAGTAATAAAGGTTTACTCAAACATGTGTGAATGAAACAAAACACAACTCCAGGTATGTTTTTGAGGAAGTAACAACATTACAACATGGCTAAAAGCTCACAAAAGTCAATTTTGCGTAATATAGGCCCTTTAAGCCAGATCGGCACTAAATTACAAAAAACAGACTTACATCATTTTTGTAAATCTAACAGGCTCCTGCTCCTGTCTATTCACATAATTCAGTTACAATAATAGACTCTTTCTCTTACTGAGCCACCTGCAGAGCCGAGCAGGTGAGGAGAAGGAGGAGGAGGAGGAGGAGGAGGAGGAGGACCAAGGAAACAAGTGCCACCTGTCCTTGATAATGTGTTATTCAGAGCGGCAGGAAGAGTCTGCCATGCACTGTAAAAACAAAAAGGGAAAAATGAATCTTTTTTAATACAATGGACTAGTACTGACAATTTTAGTTTAACTTTTGTATTGGGTTACTTGACTTATTTCAATAGATTTCTGACTAATTTCAACGCATTCTTCTTATTCTTATTCTTATTCTTATTCTGATTTTCTTCTTTCTTTTTATTCTTTTTATTCTTTTTATTATGTCTTCTTAGTTTTTTTTTACTTTTTTAAATAGCAACTTCACTGGCAGATCATTTTACTTACAATAAAGAAAACGAATGTCTTGAAAATATCTAAAATAGGTATGAATAGGTTGAAATAAAAATGGCAATGAATAGAAAGATGAGTAGTAGAATTATAATTTACCATTTTCTAATCAAACATGTATAATTTGACTTGACATACAAACAATAAGAGTACAAAAATATGTGGTTATACGAATCTAAAGTAGTCATAATCACGCCTATAATCTGTTTTGAAATATGAAAACACTATATTCAAACAAGTCAAATCATCTCCACAAACAAAGTAATATCTAAACTGGTAGTAATGAACAGTAATTCTAATTATTGAGGGTGATAATATTTTTACAGTGCGTTGCAGAGAGCGGTCCCCGGCTGCATCCCCCAGGTACACGATGACATCACTGGTCTCTGCGTGTGTCCTGTTTAAATGTCAGCCTCATTTAATTGGCCTTCATTAGACAGTCACCCTGGGATCTAATTGGTGGCTGTGGCGCTGGTCCCCGGTGGAGGGGTTTGGGAGGTTCAAGTGATGAGAAATATGATACAGACCAGGGTTTTTAAAAATCAAAATAGTATCAAAGCTAGATGCTTATTTGAATAGGTGTTTACGGAGCCCGTCTGATGACCTGCACGAAAAAAATATACAAAAATGTGGCCTCGAATTATGATTTCATTTCGACAACATGTCATTCGTACCCACACTTTAGCCAATTCATTCCCATGAATTAAGAACTTAACTCTTAAATTTAGAATTAGCGAACCCCTTTGCAGATCAAGGGTTTTCGCAAAGTCCTTGTATTTTAAGCCTAGATTAACGCGTGGTTATGAATTGGCGAAAGCGCGGGTACAAATTAGCTAAAGCGCGGGTATGAATTGGCTAACAATTGTTTATGAACTGGCTAAAGTGTGGGTACAAATTGGCTAAAGCGCAGGTACAATTGGCTTAACCGCAGGTATGAATTGGCTAAAGAGTGGGTACAAATTGGCTAAAGTACGGGTACGAATTGGCTAAAGTACGGGTACGAATTGGCTAAAGTACGGGGACAAATTGGCTAAAGTATGGGTACGAATTGGCTAAAGTACGGGTACGAATTGGCTAAAGTACGGGTACGAATTGGCTAAAGCGCAGGTGCGAATTGGCTAAAGCGCGGGTATGAATTGGCGAAAGCGCGGGTACGAATTGGCTAACAATTGTTTATGAACTGGCTAAAGTGTGGGTACGACTTGGCTAAAGAGTGTGTACGAATTGGCTAAAGCGCAGGTACAAATTGGCTTAACGTAGGTATGAATTGGCTAAAGAGTGGGTACAAATTGGCTAAAGTACGGGTACGAATTGGCTAAAGTACGGGTACGAATTGGCTAAAGCGCGGGTGCGAATTGGCTAAAGCTCAGGTATGAATTGGCTAAAGCGCGGGCACGAATTGGTTAAAGTGTGGGTACAAGTTACATGTTTTGGGAACTAAATCGTAATTTGAGGCCACCATTTTGGATCTTTTTTCGCGCAGGTCATCAGGCGGGCTCCATACATATCAATACTAAAAGAACAAATAAAAGGATATGGTGTTACCAGTGTTACCCAAAACAAATGCTGCTGACGTTGTAGTTACCAATGTTTTTTTTTGTGGGAATTGAGTTTGATCATTCACACCTGCACTGTAAAAAATGAATATCTAGAAGAGGTAAAATTACATGTAATGTTTAAACGGGGCTGTTCAATTCATTTTAATTGAGATAAACATTCAGTTACTTCAGTCAGTTTGGGTCTTTTTAATGCGGAGGTCTACAGTTCCTGTCAGTAAAAGCAAGTGGTTACGAGCAGAGTTCAGATTAAAAAGTCCTTCTACCTCCTCTTCTCACGTCCATTTTTTTTTTTTTTTTTTTTTTGTGTTAAATAGCAGTGATTAAAAGTTAATTAATGAAAAGGAAATTAATATTAAAAGCTGTTTTTATTAATTTTAATAAGAAAAAAAAAAAAATCTAATCAAATTTGTTTTTGTAATATTGCCCAGCCTTAAGCTAAATTACCTTGTAGCCAATCAGAAATAACTTGAAACAACAACTGAAACCTTGTATATCAGAAGCATTTAAACCCGTCTAACCCATCGTCCGTGATAATGCTTCTTCTTGGCCCTGCATCATCAGAAATCAAACCCCGATATTTTAATATTAATGGCTTGTCGAAACTGGATACTTCCTCACAAAGATAATGTGTATACTTTCTGTAATGCGATATGAAGAAACAGATCTGGAGGGAGGTAAAATGCAGAGACACAGGCATTTCCACAGATAACAGCATACCACAAGAGAGAGGTACGAAAACAGGAAGTCAGAACTCTGTCGCCTGCTCCGATTGGCCGTCTGTGGTCACGTGACTCTGTTTGTCCTGCTGACGCTCACAAATCTCCTGAGTGACATTGCAGTGACCCCAGTGACCTCGTGTTTGTTTGTGGTTTGAAATGTTTGACGGGGTTTTTTGTTTTGTTTTTTGCGCCCTCAGAAAGTATTAATTTGGCTTTTACTCTAACCTACAATGAGGATCTAAAAACTGTTTTAAAAGTGTAAAAACTAATGTGTGGTATTTGAGTTACATATATTGCTGAGTGAATTATAGTGTTTACTGAAAAATAGTCCTATGAACGGTTTAAAATGATTCTTAAAGGTGCTCTGCGTAACTTTTCCGATGTCGGTTCCACAGTAAGGCATTAAACTTAAAGATTTGCTTATATTTCAATACGTTTTTATTGCTCAAAATATCTTCGGAGTCGCCGCTCCACCGATCTGAGCTGTGACTTGGCCTGGTGGCATCACCTGTTGGTCTCCGTGGAGATGGATATGTTTAATCCCATACTGTGGAACACTCTAGGCAAAGCAATGTCAGGAAAGTTACGCAGTGCACCTTTAATGACCACAGGAAGAAACCAGGACTAGACCAAGACTGAACCGGGTCTAAACAGTGATACGTTTCAAAATACGGCCCAAAATGAGCATGACCAAGAATACGAACATCGCAGAAGACCACGTTAGTCGATTTTAATAATTTAACCTTTTGTGTTGTCGCTTTCTCCTTTAGCAAAGCCAAACCTGTGTGTGGGAAGTATCGAGCCCGTTCAAGATTGTCCTAGTAAATGCGAGCAAAGTGAACGCAGAGGAGACGGCCAAGGTAAGTTTCAGCGGCGCACTATTCCATCTGTGTCGTATACAAAGAAATAATTCAGCAAATAAATGTATGTTTTGTTCAGTGTAAGGTCAAACACAATTCACATTTGTTTTATATGATGAAAAAAGTGTCTTTCCTGAAACTGTGGACGGTGCTTGATCATTACCAGAGTGAAAAACGCCTGAAATGCAGCGCTTCAAAATGAAAAAATATCAAATATGTCATTGAATATATGTTAATTGCTCAATGAATTAGGTGCCATTTTAAAATTCACATAAGTAGAATTTAGTAATAAAACTGGTGATAAAAAGGTCATTCTGTTTTGCAAAAGAACTTTAGTTTAGTTGTACAGTCATGTTCCTATACATGGTTGTGATATCCTCTGTAACCGAGTACATAACCTTCCTCAGAGGTGGGTAGTTAAATTTACTTGAGTAACTTTTTAAAGAAATTGTCCTTTTCAGAGTATTTTTCCAGCAGCATACTATTTTTATTGAAGTAACATACTCTTACTGTCCTTTTCAGAGTATTTTTCCAGCAGCATACTATTTTTATTGAAGTAACAGTACTCTTACTTGAGTAAAAGTATTAGTTACTCTTCCCACTGTGAGTAAGTCGACAGGTGACACAAGCTTTATGTCGACAATATGAAAAGATCTGAACATTTGTGTTTCTTGCACCGCTCCTTCTCATTTTTGTGTCTATAATTTGTAAATGCCAGATTTTGTGCAGTATTTATTAATGTTTTGTCCTTCAAATTATATTAACTTTTTGACTCATACTACATACATACGTCATTTCTTGGAGCACTACTTTGTACTTCTAATATTATTTTGAAGTAACATCACTCACACTGCTGTCACGCTGTGCAGGTGCAGGTGAGGGCGGGGCTGTTCCATGGGGCGGAGCTTCTGTGTAAACCTACAGTGAGCACTGAGAGCAGCGGCCGCTCGGAGCACACCTGGAGAGACAGTACTTTAGAGTTCGACATCTCTGTGAGCGACCTGCCGCGAATGACCCGCCTCGCCATCGCCATCTACGCCGTCATGGACAAGGTCAAGAAGCAGAAGTCCACCAAAAACACCCACATCAACAAGTACCAGACCATACGCAAGTGCGGCAAAGTGGTAAGAAGAGATTTAACCTTTATAATTACTTCAGTCTTGGATGACTGTCTGGTCAAATGCATTATGGAAAAAGAGTTGCATTAAAATTGCACTATATAACTTTTCTTTTGGAAGGGCCCCAATCAGCTTGTCTCCATGGAGATGTTATTGCCTTGCCTGGACTGTTCCCGCGTGGCATTAATCGTATCTCAAGTGTAGGTGGCACCACAGAGCCACGTAACAGATCTGTGGAGAGATGAGAATATAGAATATGGCCTGGTTTGATATGTGCAGCACTTTGAATTAAGTTCTACACATTTATTAATCTGGAACAGCTGTCGCGGAAAGGATGAAACGTCACGATGAGTGTTTGAATTTGATTGGTCGAAGTGTCACAACAGCGGAACAAACTGAAAAAAACAGATTTTGTTAAATCCAGTTCAGAGAAAAACACAGACTCTTCCCTGTCCACAAATGCATAAACAAAATGGTCCATATTTCTGCCAAAAACAGGCTGAAGTACGTCAGTCAGGGTCACCATGTTTGTTTTGGTTAGTTTGGGTGCTTCACCTTTGGTCCGCCCACCAGTGGGCAGCCTGATCGTAGCAGGAACATGCCAAGATGCATTCTCCTGAGTTTGTGAACTCACAAATATCACAAGAGTCCATCTTGCTGGTCAAGGTTAAATAGAATAGACTGTTCATCCCCGTTTCTTCTACTAATAAATGTTTTGTTTTGTGCAGCTCTACCCTATCGCCTGGGTCAATACCATGGTGTTTGACTATAAAGGTCACTTGAAGACTGGAGACATCATCCTTCACTGCTGGTCTTCATTTCCTGGTAAGAAAACCCATTTTATGCATCTCCATTAGAACATTGATGACATAATTTGAAGTCCTCTTCCTTTTCAAATCGTGTTGTTGTGTGTCCTGAGCAGATGAACTTGAAGAGATGCTGAACCCAATAGGAACAGTTCAGACAAACCCGTACACTGAGAACGCCACAGCTCTGCACATCAACTTCCCTGAATATTTATCACACTCCATCGTCTTTCCTCCATTTGACAAGGTAAGGACCAAGTGAGAAATTTAACAGTTTTGAGGAAATCACAACTGCAAATAGACGTGCCTCGGGTTATCGCGCTAATGGATAAACCAAGCACCAAAACACTTTTTTGTTTTTTTTTTATACACTAGGCTCCAATTAAAGGTGCAGTTTGTAACATTTGTGGTATGTTGCATCCTGCTTGTTTCTGTGATATTATTGCCATTATCCACTGTATAAAATGTATCTTTTTTTTATATTTATACTCTGGAACAATCCCGGCAAAGTAATAACATCTCCACAGAGTCAAGCAGGCGGTGAACCCTCATCAGAAAGTTGCATAGTAAACTTTTAACCATAACTACAGCTGTTTGTGGTCATAACAGTGTTATCAGATTTGTTTTGACCTCTTGCCAACCCACTGCTGTATTTATTCTGGCACATTTCTGACACATTTGGAGATAATTTTTTGCAGTTTTATCTCTATCAGACTGTTTTTTTTTTTTTCTCGTGGCCAGGAGGTGCCACGTACTTGTCTCCATAGCGATATATCAGTTTAATGCCATGGAACGTTCTTTTTATCATGATAAACAATATTATTGGTGTCCCATCACTACCCTATACCGTCCTTAATTGTTGATACTAAATGACTAAACTTGACTAGACTTTTTATTTGGGCTCTGGGTGGTAGCTCTGTCACAATAACAAATTTTGAAGTGCGATAATATTGCTGAAATAAATATAGACGATAAATGGTACCGTATTTTCTGGAGTATAAGTCGCACTGGAGTATAAGTCGCACCAGCCAAAAATTGCATAATACTGAAGAAGAAAAAATATTTCACATATAAATCGCATCTGAGTATAAGTCACACCCCCGGCCAAACTATGAAAAAAAGTGCGACTTATAGTCCGGAAAATACAGTAATATTGAAATCATACCATAAAGCAGAATTTTGCACAAAAGGGTAAAAAGTAAATTAAAAGTAAAGTAAGAACTGTAATAAATAAATGACAGAACGCGAGTTAGTTTGTATCTTTAACGAGTCATAGAAATTTCTAATTCCACTTGCTACACCTCAAATATCATTGAAGTACAGAAAAATAACGACAATTTCCCCACAATGCAAAGAAAATGTGCTCTCGATATATATACATTGACGGCCCAGAAGTTATTTTCATGTCATGTATTGAACAAAAAGTCGATGTAGTAATTATCATGACAGCCCTCCTCGGCGGCTCTCCCTGCTTTATAATGGGAGCGGGTGATTATGTTGGAGCTGAGGCTGGTGAAGTGGAAGAGAATGGAAACACACTCAGGTTAATGGGGCTTTTAGGACGAGGCTGTTCTGTGCTCATTCGCGTAGAGCTCGTGTAATGTATTTTTTTATTTTGTTGTATTTCAGATTCTGGAAAAAGCAGCAGAAATCGCCCGCGCAAATGACTGCGCCCCAATGGTGAGCGGTGTAAATGCAGTAATAAGATAAACAAGAAAATATTCAAGTATCCATGGGTTTCAAAATGGGGAAAAGATTGAACCGTTGCCATTGACGATTTAAAACGAAATATTATGCTGAAAGCTGAAAAGTCCTTAAAATGTCGCCTGTAACGGAGCTGAAACCCATGAATAAGTAGCTAATTTTAATATATATTGGTTATAGTTGTAAAAGGGGGCACTGAAAAAAAAAAACTGGCACATTTAGGTTCTTCTCTCAAACTGAAAACGCTCTGTTCCACCTTGTGATGTCATGCGGTAATACAGGAAGTGCGCCACTGTGTTTTTAAACTCCACACACCCTCACCAGAATCGTTTTGACCATTTCAGCCGTGGATTTGGATCTCTACTGAACATAAGGTCAAAGGTAGCTGTTATCATGAAAAATTACTTCATGACATCACAAGGTGGAACGGCGCATTTTGAGCTTTGGAGATGTAATTACTCAAACATATATGAATGAAACAAAACGCAGCTTCATATATGTTTTCGATGAGGTAGCGACCTTCTTAGCAACATGGCTGAACGCTCACAAGAGTCAATTTTATGTAATATAGGACCTTTAAACGTAATCACAATACCAGCCCTTAACCTCAACCTTAACCGTACAACTCAACAAATGTGGGAGCATGGATCTGTTCCCCCTTTTTTTATTTCTATACTGTTTATTTATTTCTTCTTGCACAATTTCACTAAGAAAAAAATCCTTTTCTAAGAAAATATAGTTTAATTCAACTTTACTTTTGTCAACACCACCATTGCGCCATTGTTTCTCCAACAATACATCCTTTCAGTTCTTATACTACCCACATTTCCATACAAAAATATAATAATAAGTCACTTGAGTAAATAAAAATGCTTTAGATAATCTTACGTAGATGTGGAAAAGTGTGCATCCATTTTGCACAAACCCACATATGCAATTGGTAGCAGTTGAGGTTAAGGCTGATTTGCAACTCAATATCATAATTTCTCTTAATACAGTACAAATATGTCTACTCCCCTAAAGGATTTAACCAGATTTAAACTTTAAGACTTTGCTTTCTCTCTCCGCACCTCTCACTGGGCGTGTAACGTACAGCTTATGTAACGCAGTGTTATGTGCGGGGCAGGTCTGAACGAGACCTGTTGCTGTGGGGAGCATTTGAAATCTGGGATTAACATGGGATTCTGCACAACTTTGTTTCAATTTCAATTGTAGGCCAATGCATGCGTCATTATGTGCTTCAACTATGAGAACTTCCTCAATGGTTCCTGTAATGTTACTGTGACCACTTCTTGTGGGTTATTTTAAGATGTGTGTGCATCAGCCCCATTTATCATAATCTGGTAATACATTTATCAACTTTGAATGCATCATTTAGTGAGAATACAGTTGGCTTTGGTTTGGAAATGATCTGTCATGATGTAGTAATATGTTCTAATACACTCATGCCCTCTGGTGGTCATTGATGCTATCTACAGCTGCTTTGTAGACAAGGCAAGTTTATTTGTACAGCACAATTTGTACACAAAGTAATTCAAAGTGCTTTACAGAATAAGAAAGACATTAAAATGCAACAATTCAAAACATAAATTTGTGTTCTTATTCTGTAAAGCACTTTGAATTCCTTTGTGTACGAATTGTGCTATACAAATAAACCTGCCTTGCCTATTCTGGTCCTGGCTCAATCCCGGCCTGGTTCATGTTTAGCTCAGAGTTTAGTTTATAATAATAACGCAACTTGATTTCATGTGTTAATTTCAGGGCCGTGGAGGTAAAAAGTTCCACATCGAGTTAAAGGAGATCATGGAGCGGGACCCTCTGTCTCAGCTGTGTGAAAACGAGAAGGATTTGATCTGGACGCTCCGTCACGACTGTCGGGAGAACTTCCCCCAGTCACTGCCCAAACTGCTGCTGTCTGTAAAGTGGAGCAAACATGAGGACATGGCGCAGGTTACACAGATTTACTTTATTTGTTGTTGTTAAATCTTCAAATGTCACTGAAAAAATATTCAAATATCACTGAAAAAAAGCTGGCCACATTTACATGCACTTCGAGGTCAGAATTTTAAGATTAATAGGTAAATATTTGAGATCTTACAGGTCGGTTGTAGTAGCTCAAAATGTGGAAGCAAAATAATTTCTTATAATTCTATACCCCAAGAAAGTTAATCTATTTATTTCATATCACCTTTTGAGTTCATAACGATGGACACACACTAGAGGAGTGGTAATCTATTTACCGTATTTTCTGGAGTATAAGTCGCACTGGAGTATAAGTCGCACCAGCCAAAAAATGCATAATAATGAAGAAAAAAAAACATATACTCAGATGCGATTTATATGTGAAATATAAGTCGCACCCCCGGCCAAACTATGAAAAAAAGTGCGACTTATAGTCCGGAAAACACGGTAACTCTTCGAATGCGAGGGATTTAACTGGTGTCTATTTGTGAACTAACTGTAAAAATTGACATTTATTCTCACAATATAATTATTCCACTAAAATCTGGTATTGCGACATTCCTACTTTCATAGACGGCCTGAAAATCTCACTCGCTTGTTGAACTTTGATACGTGAACGTTTAATACAAGATCTCATGATTGTCCAAGTCTAAAAACTGGACGCACTAGAGCTGAAATGGGGGAAAAATGCTTTTGGTTATTTTGCTTCCCAGAAATGGAATACATTTCAAATACAGGCAAAACTGGAAACACTGGTGCCACAAACGCACTTTAATAATCTGGTGATAAACATTTATACTCACACCTGCTCCTGTTTTTAATGTTTTAAATGGACCTATGTAGTTATTTGTTCTTTCATTTTTCTTTACGGTGATTGTAGATGGCCTTGGTTCACCAGCATCAAATGTCAGAAGCGAATTAATAACTCAACCATAACATCTCAATATTTATACAAAATTTGCCATAGTGAGATTCTGAAGAAATAGCAGTACTTTCCGTCGTCTTGAATCGGCGTTTTTGTTAAAATATGAAAAATGTGTTATTGTTTGTGTGACAGCTCCAGGCCCTGCTTCAGATTTGGCCTAAACTGAGTCCTCGAGATGCTCTGGAGCTCCTGGACTTTAACTATCCCGACCAGTATGTTCGAGAATACGCCGTGCGCTGTCTACGGGACATGAGGTAGGCCTACTTCATTAAGGAACAGGAGCTGGATTTTAGTTTTAAGATGTAAGAAGAAGCACTATAAATCTGTGCAAATGTAAAATCAGGCATCTGTACTTTCTACTCCACTACATTTTTGAACTGGACCCGAAAAGTAAAAAGCACTTTTCATATGATTTGAGGGGTTATTTTTCCCATGTTCGTGGTAACATCCTGACTAAAGTTTTCCGGTTAAAGCTTCGGCTTTGCGCAAACAAAAATAAATACACAAAATTCATGAGAAAAATGAAGACATTGATTCGTGTTGCAACCAAAATATGTGTCATTTTTTAAATCGATATCACTACATTTACACAACAAATTAGCGACGCTTGAGTTGAGTGAAATACTTTAACTAGTACATTTTTTAAACTGGTGCTTAAATGCTTTTATTTAAGTAAAAGTATCACATGAAAAAAATCTACTTAAGTAAAACTACAGATACAGAGGTAAAAACTTACTCAAGTAACAAAATTGATTTCGATTGTTTCATTTGATCGACTAATCAAACGATATTTCTATTGCACATTGGGATTTTAACCAAATTTGCATGTGTTTTAGAATGTGTATTTTGTGAATCATGTGTCAATAGTAAAACTAGTATTGAAACTAGATACTCATGTGAGCGAGTAAACACAATTCAAGTAAAGTTCCTATTTTCAGAATACGTATTGGGAATGTACAACTTATGATTTTAGTTTCTGCCGCTTCTTCACTGAGTAAACTAATAGGTAATATATTGTTTCCGTTTCCCCAGTGACGAGGAGCTGTCCCAGTATCTGTTGCAGCTGGTGCAGGTGTTGAGATATGAGCCGTACTACGACTGTGCTCTCACTCACTTCCTCTTGGAGCGCGCCCAAAGAAACCGCAAGATCGGACACTTCTTATTCTGGCACTTAAGGTGTGCGCGAATGCATTATATGTGTTAAGTGTATTTATTGACCTGGTTTATGTTTAAGACGTGACCTATATTCTAATTTTATCTTAATGTGTCATTCTGTGGTTTCCAGGTCAGAGATCCACATGCCTGCTGTTTCAGTTCAGTTCTCGCTCATTTTAGAGGCTTACTGTAGAGGCAGCATCCCTCATATTGAGGTTCTTAAAAAGCAGGTTAGTAACTCCGTATATTTAAGTTCACTACTCTAACCTTATCCTTGTCCTCTCTCACCTTTCTGTAACTTTTATGTAACCTTTCTGGGATACGGTCCGCCACCTTCTTGGTTTTGGTAGATTTCAGAAAATATAATCCAACCTACTTTTTTCATAAGGTGCGCATCCCATGTATTTGTATCAAAACGCACAGGAATCATGCATTGTTTGTTGTATTTGTATTTGTATTTGTATTTGTTGTATCTGTTGCATTTACCGTCAGCACAACGTGTTCGCTCACGTTCAGTTAAAATAAAACTCCTGCGATTAACCTACCCTGACCATAAACATTTGCGGTAATTGGAAAACCGGTTAATCTTAAGTCATATAACAGTAAAGTTGCAAGTTCTGTTGTTGCTTTACTTTGTTTTTCTCCGTAACAATAGGCCCTAGTTGTCAGTATTTTTAGCCTTGTCACCGCCAGCGTCATCCGCTGTGCTCCCTGCCCTTTGACCTCTAGAGAGTTCATTCTGACAGTTACTCCCCAGGCAACTTCCTCTTTACTTCCCTGTCAGTGTGACTATTTATGCGACCACTTCCTGTTTTGAGAAGCGTTCACATTGTGGGACATGTATGTGCTGACGTTTCGAGACTCTGAATACTTTTTCAGTTCCTATTAGTATGTTTTAGTGTAGTAAATATAGAAAGACACACTTTGACTGCTAAAATTAGATATTAGGTTGCGTTTTCGGAATTGGGTCTTGTTCTACTAATGGTTGTACAAAATTGGAAAAAACATTGCGTTGTACCAAATCTATGCTAAACTTGTGCTATTTTTCACTACATCCCTAAGTCTTCTCTTTGGTCTTCCTCTAGGCCTCAAGTTTCATTTATTACTATTATATATATTTTTTCTCTTTTAATATATTCATTTTTAATTGCTTTACCCCTTAATTATATTGTAATATGTGAACTACTGTGTCCAAGTAATGTCCCTTGTGGATCAATAGTTTGTCCAAGTGTAAGTTGTCGTACGTATTCTCTATCCCTGCTCGGTTCAAATCAACTTCGGTCTCGTCTTTTGCTCTCGTCCTTCTCTGCCACCTTCTTGTCTCCATGGAAATGCTATGGCTTTGCCTAGAATGTTCCACAGTATGACAAAAAACCTTATCAATCTCCATAGAGACAAGCGGGTGACGGCAGCAGGGCTATTTAGTTGAATTGAATAAATGCGAGATGGATGGATAAATCAGTGGATACCTGATTTTATTCATGTACTATATTTGAATAGTTTTGTTTGTTTAGTTTTGTTTTACTTTTTTACTTTTTACGATTATTGTCCATTGTTTTATGTTGAACAGTATCACCAATTGTGAGGCAATGGTAGCTCAGTTGGCAGCGTGTTTGTCCACTGACGCGAAGGTTGACGGTTCGAATCCCGCTCTCGACGTGAACATCACTGGTAGAACTGTCAGATCCACTATCCCACAGGTCGGCAGTGAGATTTCAGCGACCCACCTCGCCCCTAGTGTCTGCGTAGATCGGTGTATGAATGTGTGTGTGAATGGGTGAGTGGTTCCTTGATGTAAAGCGCTTTGAGTGTCTTGAAGGTGGATAAAGCTCTATATAAGAATGTGACCATTTACCAAAGCACCAGAGAAGCAGGCGGCAGACGCTCCAACATTTACACTTACACTTTAAAATGACTGCGATATTATCCTGAACATCTAAAAACTTCCATTCTGCATGTTCTTTTACCCGTTTTATGTTTTTAACTTGTTCCGTACGGTGTCCTTGGGTGTTTTGAAAGGCGTTTATTAATAAAATGTATTATTGTTATTGTTATTCAGGTGGAAGCGTTGAGTAAGCTGAAATCGGTGAATGAACTGATCAAACTCGGGACCATCAAAAACGCTCGGAGCAAAGCCAAGGAAGCCATGCTGACCAAAGAGGCCATGATGACGTGTCTGAGGCAGAGCGGTTACTCAGATGCCCTGTCGGACATACACTCCCCCCTCAACCCCAATGTCCTACTGGCCGCTGTCAAGTAAGAAAAAATGCGTAACTGATTTATAACTGAATGTTTGAACGTTTTCTAATCTAATTGTTATTTTCCCTTAGTGTGGAAAGGTGTCGGTACATGGACTCCAAGATGAAGCCCCTGTGGATCGTTTATAACAACAAGCTGCTGGACGGGGACACTCTGGGAATCATCTTTAAAAATGGAGATGGTAAGGAAACATTAAAAATTGTAGGACTTTTTTATTTGATCTTGATAAAAGTGAAATTGATGGTAGGGAAACATTAAAAATTGTAGGACTTTTTTTATTTGATCTTGATATCAGTGAAATTGTTCAACTTTTTTTTTTTTTTTTTTTTTTTTTTTTCTCTAATGGGAAAAATCCAGATGTTGGGCAGATTTTTTCTATAGATCTTTTTCTGTTACTAATGGAAATACCGTAAATGGACAATGCAGCTAAAGAGGCGGCAGTATGTTTATCATAACACATCATCATAACATTAGATTCCATCCGAGAACATACATTGTGTTATTTTTTTGCAAAAGTGAAACTTCAGTCGGTTCTGTGCACAATAGCGCACGGCAACCTCACTGTTAGCATCACTACTTCCTGTCCAATTTTGTCTCTATAAGGTTTTTGCGGAGTCACGCTAAAATTAATAAATAATTAAAGATCAGGCAGTGGACAGGGAGCTACGGGTGGATGTCACTCACAATATGTAAAAAACTACACAAATAAAATGAATACTTCACCATAGATTAGAAAGAGACATGTTTGTGTCTCAATGCTAACGCTAATGCTGATTTTGAGGCATATTAAATATTAAAACAACACCACAAACTGAAGTATTCTACATTTAAAAATAATGGAGTAGTCTTTATTTTAATGAATTGAATTTATTGAATCGTTTTTTTATTTTTTATCTTATCCGATATTGATAAAAGTGACTGTTAGCTTAGAGACACAGTGAGCTAGCTAGCGTGCTACTGTGCACAGAGCCAATTGTGAACTTTAGTACAACTTTACTTTAATACATGGGTCTTGCGATTATCTGCAATTACTGGCCACAACACAACATTGATATCAGCTGAAATTATTTATATTGGAGAATTTTTAATCTTTATATAATCTATCTTGTATCTTCTGTAATCTTTTTAATATTTGGTTATTATTTTATTGCTCTGAAACCCAATTTAAATCATTATGTCATGGCTCATCGGTGTATTTTTCCCTTTAACAGACCTGCGACAGGACATGTTAACACTGCAGATATTACGGCTGATGGATCTTCTTTGGAAAGAGGCGAGTCTTGATCTCAGGTAAGACCTTCTGCATTGCCTATAATCAATGGTTTGTTTCTTTAGTTGTTAGGATTATACACTGCCCGGCCATAAAAAAAGTCACCACCTGGATTTAACTGAGCAAATAGGTACGAGCCTCCTATTGGATAATTACTGCAGGTTCAGCAACAGTCTGTGCTCAA
>KN482222.1:0-20211 GCA_000787095.1 Periophthalmodon schlosseri | reverse complement strand
CTTTGCGCAGCGTCAGACTCTACCATCATCAATGCGAGATCTTGGTGCAAAATTAATGCAACACTGGATGGAAATAAATCTTGTGACATTGCAGAAGCTTATGGAAACAATGCCACAAGCGTCCAACGAAATATTAGAACGTGTGACCTTTTTTTTGGCCAGGCAGTGTAGGATGCCATGGAATAGTGTTGTCACGATGCAAAAATACTAATACGATACTGAGCAATAGACTTGATACGCAATACCGATTCCAATATCACAATGATAATGAAAAAAAGCTATTTTTTTGACAATATAATGTAATTTCGTAGTACTTTCTTTTATATTTCTATGCGTCTTTATATCTGCGTAATCCCTCAGTCGCCCAGGTGGGTTCCGTAGTGCTCCGTGGGCGTGTACTAGTGTAGTTTAGTTTAGTTCATTGGTTTATTTTAACAGGAACATTAAAGAAGAGATGCTTTACACCAGATTTAGCTAAAGCTAGTTTCCATCTACAGTCCCCGGGCAGGTTACAAACTATTAAAATACATCTAAGTATCCATCCAGTTGTGGTGTTATACTTGTTCTGATACAGCTCAAGATCATGCTAAATCTATTCAGGAAAGGTTCATTTCTGTCTTACTCACATGAGCTAGTTTTGATGCTAGTTTTAGTATCGAATAGTATCTGATTTTCCACACCTTTGACAAGCCACGGAGAGATTCAGCTGTGCTTTTGAGGCACTTAAATGACTTCATGCTAGTTTGAGCCGTGACCCTTTTACACCCAAGTTTTCAATACTTTCTTAGCACACCCACACGCTTAAAATTTGCTAGATCGTCCAAATTAAAGCCACATTTTAGGGAAACGCTAGCGCTCTTTGTCATACATAGACACATCTGGAGCGGAGCCATGGAAAAGTTGTTTTGACAGTTGAGCTACAGAGAAAAAGTTCACGTTACAAGGACATAAGTTCACAGTTCAGACACAGAATGGGGATAAAAGGCGTGGAGTAGAAAGTCCTCCCTTATGATGTAACTTTAGCTTTTATGTTTTACAGTGTCAGTTTTGTGTAAATGTTTCATTGAGGTGTGGAGATGTACCAGATTCAGTTACCTTTGCACAATGTAAGAATGTAGACCTCTGTGAGATGGGACTTGTCCTGGCGTTGATTTTTATCTCTTATGTTTCCTTTCATTCTTGTATGCCATTGTGTAACAGAACCAGCCACTTCATGGTCGTGGTCACGTAAAGCAACAGTATGTAACTTTTTAGCCAAAAATAGACTAAAATAAAAGCATGTTTGCTTTGAGGTGGGCCTCCTCCTGCTTGTGTCCATGGAAATGTTATTCCTTTGGCTATAATCTTCCACAGTATGGCACAAAATGTGTCTATTTCCTTGGAGAATGTCCCAGGTGATGTGCCACCAACAGAAAGTTACATATCGTACCTTAAAAAAGCAAACTTCAGGCATTACCATAGACTGCATATATAAATGGACATAGCTAACGTGCTAGCCGCCGCGTTCCAAGTAGGAAGTGATCATGGACGCGCTTCCGACACCATCAGCTCTGCACTTTACATATAAAAATTGTCACCACTCTCTCTGTAACTGCTGCTGTCAGGCTCGTTATTTTGGTCTTAAAATGTTCGTATTGACCCGCTCTACATGATGCTGGTGTTTTTATTTCGCTATTGTGTCCGTAAATCAAGATATGAACATTAATAACAGACAAATCAGGCGCCTTCTTTCCCTGAGGTCGCTCCGCTAGCGCTAGAAACAGGTTTGATTGACAGCGTTGCTAAGCGAAGGGGCTTCATCTTCAACAGTCTCGCTCCGGATTGGCTCTTTGGTTGCTATGATACTTGCGGTCGGAATTCCAAATGTGGAACTCTGCCCGAAATTCGCCCCTATAACTGCTCCAGCCTCGACGAGCTTCATTTGATTAGAGCCGAACGCTGAGGGTGACGTCACACTCACTTGGTCCACTTCTTCATACAGTCGATGGCCATTATCGACTTATCAACCTTTCAGACCTGTTTAATTCTATTTAAAGGTCCACTATGCACTAGAAGTGACAGATATATATTAAAAAAACGGATAATATCACAATTGTTGTTTTAGAGGCATACAAAATAAATATCAAGTATAAATAATTAAAACTACCATAACATTTACAGAAATGCCTTGTGTAATCTCCTAAACAAGGGTATAAGGTGATACTCTTCCACATTTACTGTCACATTTTAACACTTTCCTGATGCACTGTTTAAATTTCATCTGAATAAAAAAACATTGACGTTTTCATTTTTGTCACTATCGCCACCTCCACCTTTACTATCACTTTTCTGCTAATGTCTCCGCTCTCTCTTCGCCCACATGGAGCTGATATTTCTTTGCTTAGCCCTAGAATGTTCCAGAGTAAGGCCCTGGCCAAGTTACAGGTGCAGGTCTTCATATTTACCACAAGATGGCAGTGCAAACCCAAACACTGTTAACACATTTGGATCATTTGGTGTTTCTACAACTCTTTCACAGTATTAAAGTAGTAGTAATTTAAGATTTATATTTTACTTTGATAAAGATGCCCTCAAATGTAAATAGCGTATAGCGAGACAAAAGATCAGGGCTGCAACAGTTGTCATTTATATGAATAATTATGACTTATCAATTAAAATAACAATAAAATATTTGTTGTTTTAATAATTGTATTTTATTTTTTGAACAAAAATATCATCATTATTAAATCTAAATGTCATACAAACAATTTAATTTTTTTTATTTGTATTAATAATACAGATCGTTTGTAAATATTCTCTACCTAGAATCCTTGAGTCAGTATATCCTTAACTGTATCTGGCTGAAAATGTATTTGAAAAGACTAAAAGTACCATATACATTATAATTTCACCTAATCAAAAAAATAGTTGAGTACTAAAATAATCTACTACTAAACTGCTACTACTAAACTACTTCTACGATTACTACGAAACTACTACTACATCTACTAAACTGCTGCTGCTGCTGCTACTACTACTACTACTACTATGACTACTACTAAACTACTACTACGATTACTACTAAACTACTACTACTACAACTACTAAACTGCGACTACTAAACTGCTGCTGCTACTACTACTACCACTATTTCTACTGCTACTACTACGACTCCTAAACTGCGACTACTACTAAACTACAACTTTGACTACTAAATGCCTACTAAACTACCACTGCGACTACTAAACTGCTGCTGCTACTACTACTACCACTATTTCTACTGCTACTACTACGACTCCTAAACTGCGACTACTACTATCACTACTACTAAACTACTACTGCGACTACTAAACTACTGCGACTACTAAACTGCTACTACTATTACTACTAAGCTGCTACTACTACATTGCTGCTACTACTACGACTATTAAACTGTGACTACTAAACTGCGACTACTATTACTACTAAACTGCTACTACTACTACTACTACTATGACTACTACTAAACTACTACTACGATTACTACTAAACTACTACTACTACAACTACTAAACTGCGACTACTAAACTGCTGCTGCTACTACTACTACCACTATTTCTACTGCTACTACTACGACTCCTAAACTGCGACTACTACTAAACTACAACTTTGACTACTAAATGCCTACTAAACTACCACTGCGACTACTAAACTGCTACTACTATTACTACTAAACTACTGCTACTACTACTACTACTTCTACTACTACTACTGCTACATTGCTGCTACTACTACTGAGGGATTACACAGACACACCTTATTTGCAAATTGTATCTATCTAGAAGTCTACTGTCATCATATTTCCAACTTTGACGCTTTTAAAATACATCATGAAAGAAATAAAGTGTAGAATGGAAATAATCGTTTTAACCAGTCGAATAATCGAAACAACTAAACTGCGACTACTACTATCACTACTACTAAACTACTACTGCCACTACTAAACTACTACGACCACTAAACTGCTACTACTACTACTACTACTACTACTACTACTACTACTACTACTACTACTACTACTACTACTATTACTATTACTACTACATTGCCTCTGCTACTACATTGCTGCTACTACTACTTCTACTACTACTGCTCCATTGCTGCTACTACTACTGAGGGATTACACAGACACACCTTATTTGTAAATTGTATCTATCTAGAAGTCTACTGTCATCATATTTCCAACTTTGACGCTTTTAAAATACATCATGAAAGAAATAAAGTGTAGAATGGAAATAATCGTTTTAACCAGTCGAATAATCGAAACATAATCGAAAGTAATGATTCGTTACAGCCCTGTCGATAACTTGTGTCCTCTCTCCTCTCCTCGCAGAATAGTCCCGTACGGCTGCCTGGCAACAGGGGACCGGGCGGGGCTGATCGAGGTGGTGTCTTCGGCCGACACCATCGCAAACATCCAGCTGACCAGCAGCAACGTGGCTGCGGCCGCCGCCTTCAACAAAGACGCTCTGCTCAACTGGCTGAAGGAGAGGAATTCTGGGTACTGCTCTCTTCTGTGGCTGTCTGTACATGTTCTGTTCACGTTAATCACTATATCACCTTATCGTTCAGTGAATTAAACGCTATTTTTTGGGGGGTTGGGGCAATATTTTTTCAGTGGGGAACTTTTTTGTTTTGGTTTTCTGTAGCACGATAAGATTTGAGCTGAATAAGTTGAATACATAACCTCTATGACTCATTATAGACACAAACTACCAGTGTTGGAAGAAGTACTCAGTTTTGTTATTGAAGTAAAAGTACACGTACCGGAGTAAAAAAAAATAATCAAGTAAAAATATCATATGAAAAAAAATATATATAGTATTGAAGTACTGGTTTAAAAATGTGCTTAAAGAGTAAAAAGTAAAAGAAATTCGCGCAGATTTTGAGATCTAATAAAACTTCAAATGTACAGATTTTGATAAAGATTTGTGCTGAATTTTGTTCAACAGAAACAATTAAATCAATCATTTTATTGTAGCTGTTTTTATTTGTATATTTTTGTTTGCTCAAATTATGAACGTGTTAAAAATAAACCCTCAGACTTTTCAGCAGGTCTCAAACAATAATAAAAAATACTTTTACTTTTCAGTCCAGTTCAGAAATGTAGTGGAGTAAAAAGTACAGATACTGCTCTCAAATGTAGGGAAGTAAAAGTAAAAAGTATCTACTTAAGTACAATTTTTAGGTATTTGTATTTCACTTTAAAATTGACTAGTAAAGTATAGTAGTACTACTTTTACTTTGTTACATTCTACCACTGCAAACTACTACTACTAGTATTGTTAGTTTCGCTAGTTATTTATTTATTGCATCTCATGTTTTTTTTGTTGTTTTTTGTTTGTTTTGTTTTGTTTCAGTATTCTCTTTATCATCTATTTCTCTGTCAGATCATTTGTTACATTTGTTATTGTGACACTCTGAGGCCGTCTATATGTTCTGTACATTTTTCTAATGCGAGCGCCTATTTTATGCAGCATTAATCTACTTAATCTACTTTTGTGCACATTTGATTAACCTAATAATGTGTTTGAATATTGAAGTCTGTCAAATCACCTCGCATAAAATATTATATATAAATTACCAGCAGGGGGCACCAAATGTCCATGAAAATTGGTGAGGAAACAACGTATAAAAAAAAAAAATACAAAAAAAATCTTTTTTTAAATCAAATATCCAAACTGAAAATTTACAAATGTTGAACCTATTTTTTATCACTGATTCACAAATTTCCCTCTACTAAATTTGTGGCCTTGCTCTTTAAAACAAGCATGACAAAAGTGTTGGAAAAAATAGCCCCTGTTTTTGAGACTACTTCAGAATATTTGTATAATAATGTTCTTGCATGATTGGCTTTTACTCCGAACTCGTTTTAGTTTCATATTGACACAGCGTAATTGATCATAAACCAGGTCAAAAACATCTGACATATTGCTGGGTTTCAGGTTAATACAGATGAGGGACAGCTAAAATTAATATTGTTAAAACGCAGATTTATGTTGTAGTACATTGAGTTCTTGGGTCTAGCCACCAGTAGAAGTTATCAGGTTCAACATTTGTGAATTTACTTTTGGATATTTCATGGCAAAATGCAATGTAATCAATAGGGGAAACTGTCTCTTGCCCCTCATCTTTGAGTATGACATCATCACCTACGAGAATCTGAAAACCACCGATATCTCCTACCTCTATAAGCCCTTAAATATTTGAGTATTAAACCTCATTGATCTCAGTAGTAGTATAGTAGGTTAGACTATAACGTCCTGCTCACTGGCCTCTCCAAACGAGCGTTAAGACAACTGCAGTACATCCAGAACACTGCTGCTCGGGCCCTGACTAGAACCAGGAAGTACTTCACACATGCGTCCTGTGCTCAGGTCTCTGGCTCCTGTGCTCAGAGAATAGACTTTAAAGCAGCTCTGCTTGTTACAAGTCTCTCCATGGCCCAGCACCAAAGAACATCTCCCACATGTTAGTGCCACATGAACCATCTCACACTCTGAGGACTTCAGGGACCGGCTGTAGTCCTTCTATAGTCCTGGTTTAGTCTTTGGTTTAGTCCTGGCTTAGTTCTGGTTCAGTCCTGGTTTAGTCCAGGCCTCCTGCTGGTGCCCAGAGTCAGGACTAAACATGGAGAATCAGTGTTTCAGTTTTCTGCAGCTAAAACCTGGAACAGTCCTGAAGATGCGAGACAGGCCTCGACTTTGACAATGTTTAAATCCAGGCTCAAAACGGTTCTGTTTAGCTGTGGATATGACTGAAAGGTTTTTATTCTGCACTTTTCTCCTTTAATGTTAATTTTATGATTATTTGTGATTATTTATGTTTTGATTGGTTGTATTGTAATTTTAATGTCTTTCTTATTCTGTAAAGCACTTTGAATTACTTTGTGTACGTATTGTGCTATACAAATAAACCTGCCTTGCCTAGTACATGTTGTGACCTATGTACAATTCTTCCCGCAGTGACGCTCTGGACCGGGCCATAGAGGAGTTTACTCTGTCGTGCGCTGGATACTGTGTGGCCACTTATGTTCTGGGCATCGGAGACAGACACAGTGACAATATCATGGTCCGCAGCACTGGACAGGTGAGGCACAAACATCTACTAAAGGGCTGGTGATTTTGCATGAGAAAGGACGTAATTGTGTACAAGTCCCTCCGTAATCTGGCCCCTCAACTACCTCTCTGAGCTCCTCCATCACCACCACCACCACCACCACACTTATTATTATAAAATTATTCACTGCTCTGTGTAACTTTAACACCTTTTTTCTTAATATAGGATCTTAAAAAATATCAAAAAGAAAACTCAACTATGGTTCTCAGTTGTTTTTAATTGTCAGTTGATGGAGCTCAGTTTGGTCCAAAATATATTTCACTTACGCTTTTTGGTTCTCAGCCCACATACTTTTACCACATGAATTACACAAATATATACCAAAGTGTATTATTTTAAAGTATTTGTTTTGTTTGTGTTTGAAGCTCTTTCACATAGACTTTGGGCATATTCTGGGAAACTTCAAGTCCAAGTTTGGCATCAAGAGAGAGAGGGTCCCATTCATCCTGACGCACGACTTCATCCACGTCATTCAACAGGGCAAGACGGGCTACACGGAGAAATTCGGAAGGTAACACTTATACCCGTTTATGATTTTATTTATTTTTATTTACTTTAATTAAATGAGACGATGTGCAGTTTGACCATATGAATCCTGATTCAGTGCAGATACATGTGTAGTTGGATTTGGTTTAAAAGGGGAATGTATCGAAATCATTAAAATAATGAGCAATGCTAATCTCTACCAATAGATGGCACTGCCTGCCTAAATACTGTTTTGAATAAACAGCTGTTACTGCAGAAGGGCTGCAGGATATGAGAAAAAGATGTGACATAACTATGTTTTGTATTATGTATTGCAATAACAATATTACTGCAATGTTTTAATATACTTTTTGGCACAATAAGTTCTGATAAATTAAAACAAAAAAATGAACATGTCTTTATTTACTCGTCAAACTGGGTCAAACTTGAGACTAAGGTCGTTTTCACTCATGTTGCTGCGCTCTGTGGACCGACCCCAGAGCGCACTACATTTAGTTCTGTCTCGTTCACATGCACCGCGCGTCATTCACCCCAAGAACCATCAGCTGATCATCGCCAAACTTATTTCCATATGTGTCAAACAGCAGCTCTGCAGCGCCCATTCATGCAAATATTCGTGATCAGAGTGCTTTTTATTTACCCAATTCCAAGCTGCGTAGGTCGGCCGTGTTCGCACCGCGCTCTCTCCGCTCCAGAGTGAGTGGAGCCGCTCTGAGACTCCACCTGGTTCAAGCTCTCAGAGCAGAGTGAACCCAACACTCACAATGTGACTGTTGGGTTCACACCCAACAGTTGCATTCTGGGGCGGGTTCACACCGGCCCAAGCACCGCTCCAGGAGCAGATGCTCTTTTACATTGTGGCAGTGTGCAAACGACCTGACCCGAGACTACAGAATGTCTAATGTATTAATGATTTAATAAGAAAAATCATGAATACAATCTGCCATTTGTCCATTGTCCATTTTACTTCCCAAAAACACTTCTGTAAAATGGAGAACTGTGTTGTTGCAGTAGATTTATTTTCTTCCTGTATCAATTATTATTGCATCAGCCAATTTCGGGATATCAGTATTTTTGTGATGTTATGCAGCCCTTCACTGCAGTGTAGTATCTTGTATAGTCTCAATATACCAGTACTGTTCAGTACTTTTTTTTCTTTACAATTAAACTTTACGCTGTGGGGAGAAACTGGTTCTTTGTCTCAGATTTATTAGTGCAGCTTAAATAAGAACAAGTGCATCTACAAAACATGTTTGACTTGATCTTCAAATCAAACAGGCCAGATTCAGATGGTTTTGGCATATTGAATATATGTGTTTGTAGAAAGCCACTGAAGGTACAGTTGTCGAACTCTGTAACAGCAGAGTAAAGAGGAGATGTCAGCATTTTATGAAATTTTAGGGTAAAAATACTTTAATATTTCACTAAATCAAACTGCTGATCCGCTGCATTCGAGGCTTTACTATTACAGTTTACTATGATAACGATGAAGCAGATTTGGCAACGATGAAAATAAATTCAAGCTTGCAGTCGACCATCTGCACTGTAGATTTGACACACTTATGAGCTGGTACCCGTGTGGTGCCATGTGCCTTTGGTGAGGTTGTTTACGACGAGATGAAAAATGGAACAGAGACTCATATGGCAGAGGATGCACCTATAGATTTGTTATTGTGACCTACAAAGTTGAATTCAGCAGAACTGCCAGTACAGTTCAGGACGTTCTGAAAGGTGGTATCGGTTTTACTGTTGGCTTACGCAATTCATCTTGTGGGTTTTTTGTAGCTCTTTTTATTTTTTTTAAATAAAAGGACAGATTTGTTGTTTTCTTAACTCTATTTTTGATAAGTTAAAGCAGCTTTTGATGACTCTCCAATTTTGACTTAATCTGGTGGGGTAATACCTGTTGTGAATACAAATATTTAAAATTGCAGTAGAGAGTTTTATTTTAGAGAGTTCCGTATTGACGACATGGTAAATGGTAAATGGTCACATTTTTACGTAGCTTTTTCCACCTTCAAGACACTCAAAGAGCTTCACATTAAGGAACCACTCACCCATTCACTCAGACATTCACGCACCAGTGCACGCAGACACTGGGGGAGAGGCCAGTTAAGTGTCTTGCCCAAGGACGTAACAATAGCACTGCTGGAATCTCACTCAATCCTACAATGAACCCTTATCCACTAAGTGCATAGAGTTAAGGATGTAGCCCTAATCACCCAGTCTCTTATCCACCCAACCCTCATTTGAAAGACAAAGGTTTATTGAATTAACTAAGCCCGGTGTTGTGTTGCACTTTCGCACCATCCTCTTCCTCAATCCCACGTTGTCATCGAGTACAACAGTGAGTCATTTGACCTAAAACCAAATGAAACGTGATGAAGACTGTGTGGGCAACATCATCATCATCATCATCATAGAAGCTCTACTCACCTGGAAGCTTTATTTACCGAGTTGGAACGTCATACAGAAATATAGTTAGTCTTATTTTTCTTATGCCATGATGATGTTTTTATTAAAGACGCACCATGTAACTTTTCCGGTGGCGGGTCGGTCGGCCGCTTGTCTCATAAAAACGCTATTGGTTCGTGTGGGATGTTCCTTGACGTAAAGCGCTTTGAGTGACTTGAAGGTGGAAAAGCGCCGTATAAAAATGTGACCACTTCTCGTTATCGTTATTAAAAAGGCTTTTGCGTTTGCGTCAACACGGCTCTACCTCCACTAATACGTTCCTCGCGTCTGCCTTTTGTTTTCGTAGCTTCCGGCAGTACTGTGAAGACGCCTATCTCATCTTGAGGAGGAACGGAAACCTCTTCATCACGTTGTTCGCTCTGATGCTAACGGCCGGTCTGCCCGAACTCACCTCCGTCAAGGACATCCAGTATCTTAAGGTAAAATCACATTTGTGCGAATTTATGTTTTGATTTCGAAAATAAAAAAAAGTCATTCCAAACCACAGTCGAGTGTGCATTAGCCAAATTGAAACGGAGCAATTAGTTTGTCAATTGGTTGGTTTTTGTAGGACTAAGTGTAGAACAAAAAGGCTTTGTGCGATCTTTTGATGAATGTTAAAGGGCCCATATTACACTATTTTCTATGTTATAATGTTGTTTCCTCATCATAAACATACCCGGAGTTGTGTTTTGATTCAGTCACACATGTTTAACACGCAAACCCTGCATATTTAGACCGAGTTCTCTCAAACTGAAAACACTCTGTCCCACCTTGTGATGTCATGTGGTAATACAGGAAGTTCTCCACTGCCTTTTAAACTCCACGCGTTCTGCGCAACAAATACATCTGCAAGACGTAACTTTTCTGGTGGCTGCCTGCCTGTCGCCATGGAAACGTCGCTGCCAATGCTCAGACTTTGCATCTATCTCCATGGAGACAAATAGGTGACGCTACCTGAGCAGATCTGTACGGAGGTGGCGTCTCTCTCGAGGTATTTCTGAGGAATTACGACACGCGTTAAAGGGCCCGTATTACGCTGTTTTCTGATCTATGTTATGATGTTTCCTCGTCACAAACGGACCTGGAGTTCTGTTTTGTTTCATTCACACATGTTTAACACAAAAACCCCGCAAACCCAGGCAGTTCTTCTCTCAAACAAAAAACACTCCGTTCCACCTTGTGATGTCATGTGGTAATACAGGAAGTGCTCCACTGTGTTTTTAAACTCCACACACCTTCACTAGAATCATTTGGATAATTTCAGCCCTGGACTCGCCAATCTCTAGTAAACAACTTGAAAACTACCGCTTCATGACATCACAAGGTGGAACAGAGCAGTTTGAGCTTTGGAGACGTACACAGCCTAATAATGCAGCGCTACTGAAACGTGTGTGAATGAAACAAAACACAAGTCCAGGGATGTTTTTGAGGAGGTAACCACATTCTAACATGGCTAAAAGCTCAGAGTCAGTTTTGCGTAAAATATAGGACCTTTTAACTTGCACATGAGAAGTCAGTTTTGCGCGTTAACTGAAGGATTTTTAGAGTAACAGTTGTATTTGGAAGTGCCACGATAACAAGTTTCGAAGTACGATATACTGCTGAAGAAACTATAGTCGATAAATGATAATATTGAAACTAATTTGTGCAAAAAAAATTATTCTAAATGTGCAATATTGCTAAAAATTAAACACTTCGTAATTGGTTTCTATCTTTAATGAGAAGTTATTCTTTCAACTTCTGTAGCTCAAATCCTAACTGTTGAATAGAAAATAGCAAAAAGTTTCAAATTATTACAAAGAAAAAGTGCCCACGATTAAAATTGACCTCCAAAAATGATTGAATGTATCGAACATATATTGAACTCTATTATCAAGACAGGCCTAGTCAAAGTACAATTATTTTTCGAATAACACTTTACATTAGTTTGACTTTTTGCTGTAGTTTTCTTAATAAAATATGCAGAGGTGTGAACTCAATTCCAGTTTAGCTGTTGACTTGACATTTGACAGATGATGATCAGACGTTCGCTTTAGATTTTAGATTGCGTTTCCGCCGTAGCCTCCTCGCTGACCTCACCGTTTTTGTGCTCCCCCCAGGACTCTCTGGCTCTGGGCAAAACGGACGACGAAGCTCTGAAACAGTTTCGGCAGAAGTTCGACGAGGCGCTGCGAGAAAGCTGGACCACCAAAGTCAACTGGATGGCTCATAACGTGGCCAAAGACAACCGCTCGTAGAAACGGCGACGGCGCGGGACCCGGCGGCCGGACGAGGGACGACGTGAAACTGTAAACTCGCCTTTTGAAACCAGTGAAAGGGAATGCACAGGAGCAGATTCATCACTTTATATTTTAATGACACAAAACACTGGACAAACACTGGACTTCTACAAGGTTCTCTGCTCTTAATTTGAGAACCGAACTCCGAATCCAATCTCGACATTTCTGTGTTTAAACGTTGCGGGTTTTGCACGGGCAGTGATGGAGCGAAAAGCCAAAGTATGGAGCCCCTGTAAGCCCACACTAAAAAGCAATGGACTACACTCACTTCAGTTCACCTGTACGAGACGCCACAGGTTCACACAGACTGTTAAACAGACTCGGACCTGTTCAGTGGTTAAACCATTTTTCCCAACTCTGGACTGTGCCGAGTACAGAAGAGGAGGACCCTTTTAATGTTTTATTCTTGCTGCCTCAATTTGCCACAGAACTACAGGAAGATTGTATTTTTAACGTATTTTATTTTTTTTTCCTTTTTAATTTTAGACTTTATCTCAAACCTGTGTGTGCCAGGCTACTTTAAAAGTCTATTATGGTATTGTTTAGGGAGAATGTGATCGCAGAATTGGCCATATAGTTACACAAGCCTTTTAATTAAACGCAGTTATTTTATTTAGATATCAAAACACTGGAATTAAACACTTGACTGTTCATATAGTTGTAATTTTAAGATGAATTATGACTTATGGCTTAGTTTGCCTTTCCCGAATACTGAAAATAGACAGACACAATCCTACTCACCCAAATGAGGAATTAACTTATTCATGTAATATCTTCCCTGGGACCAAAACAACAAAGAGAAGTGTAATTATGTTATGTTTTAAATCATGAGTCAAAGCTGAATGTGCCGCTAACTGTACGTTTTATACGAGCGTTTTGAGTGAGTTGAAATGGGCGGGTTTAGCGACGTTGAAATGGCTCTGCTTAAAACGGCGGAAGCGCTGTTTTGACAAAAGGTGTTTCTATGGCATCTTTAAATATCGTGCAATATCTGTAAACACGCATACACCATATCCTGTAGGAAACCTGGAACCCACTCTTAAAGGCGCACTGTGGAGCTTTTCTGGTGGAAGATCTGCTACGCGCTCGTCTGAGATCACATTGCTTCGCCATATGGTATGTAATACGACGAACGCAAGTTTCTCGAGCCAAAACCAAACATTTCCGCTCGTCCGGTCAGATTCGTTTCAGTGACGCGTGTGAAACGAAGGCCCTCACGGCTCACTCGTCATTTACGAACGAGATTCTCTTTTCCTCGTGAGCAGCCATGTTTGTTTTAATACGGAAGGACCACACGTGTCCCCGATTGGCTAATCCGCCTGTCAGTCACTGCCATCTGAACGTGGGGAGATTCGCTGGTGACCCGACTCGCACCTCCGTGTTTTCATTTTTCATTTTGGATCCAGTCAAAAAAGCAAGAGGATCTACATGGTAACAAGCTGGCGACCGACCCTCCACCAGAAAAGTTACATAATGTTTCTTTAAAATGCCTGTAATGTTTTTTCTGTGGCTTCATGTGAGATACATGACACCACTAGCCTTCAAGTCTCAGACACTGGATATTGTAACTGTACAGGCTTTTAATGTTATGCTGTTTTGTTTTCATAGGAGTTTTATTAAAGTTATTTTCAACTGCACAACACATCTCCTGTTGGTATTTTTAAATATTTGCGTTCACTGATTTAATTAAAGTTCCTATATTACTCAAAATTGACTCTTGTGAGCTTTAAGCCATGTTATGATGTTATTACCTCCTCAAAAACGGACCTGGAGTTGTGTTTTGGTTCATTCGCACATGTTTGAGTGACACTTTATTATTACTACGTCTACATCCTCAAAGCTCAAAATGCTCCGTTCCACCTTGTGATGTCATTTAGTGGTAGTTTTCAAGTTAACATCTACCTTTTACCTTTAGTTCAGCAGAGACTGGCAATTCCAGGGCTGAAAATATCCAGATGATTCTAGTGAAGGTGTGTGGCGTTTAAAAACACAGCGGAGCACTTCCTGTATCACCACGTGACATCACAAGGTGGAACGGAGTGTTTTCTGTTTGAGAGGAAAACTCAGCCTAAATAAGCAAGGTTTGTGCGTTAAACATGTGTGAATGAAACAAAACACAACTCCAGGTCTGTTTTTTGATGAGGAACTAACATTATAACATAGATCAGAAAATAACATATGAGCTCTTTAATCTATAGCGTCTGTTTGGCTACTGCATAGTTTATAAGCTGTGGACTCTGAGGCACCCAGATCCATCCCACTTATCCATTCTTATGCAATTACATCAATCGGGGGAGGTTCCTGAAATTGAAACTCACAACACTCAAGCCTGAGAAGTACATTTGACCTTTCATTATCTTTGTTTACACAGGGAGACACACTGAGATCACGTAGACTCTGTTCTTGATGGGTGCCCTGTTCAAAATACAAGACAAAAAAGTATATAAGTCCATATAAAACAAAAAAACAGGCCAATTTTGCTTGTCCTTGAAATATCTTTGAAGTAACATGGGACATAATGAGTGCTATTTGATATGTAGCCATAGTAGCAGTAATCATTTTGTTTTTATTATATTTATTAAGTGCAAGTCGAGTATGTACCAGTGATTTTTTTTTTTTTTTTTGGCTGAAAATTTCAACTTCTATTTTTAAAGAGAAAACCAGAGAAAACCTTATGGGACATGCAAAAAACTCACTTGCAAATACTACATAAAAATACAGTTAAAATAGTTTTTTTTTTTCCATTTGTTGCCTTGATTAGAAGTGGGATAATACACAAAATGTATCATATTGAAATGTATTGTTTTGGGGATATGCAAAATTACAGTATATTATAGATGTAAAAATGATTCATGAATAAAGAATAAAAAAAACAAAAATAGCTGAATAAGATAAAAAATAAAATAAAATAAATAATAATAATAATAATACAATATAATGATAATAATGATAATAATAATAATAATAATAATAATAATAATAAACTTTCAAACAAGGGTATAGTGATATTCCTGCATATTTATGGTTAATTCACACTTATGACACTTGACCATCAACCAACACATTTTACACATTTCAGCATTATTTGGATCGTTAAAATCTTACTCACCGTTGTCATAGTAATAAAAAATAACAATAAAACAAATCATTATTGCAATATTAATTTTTCTCATCACAGTGACCTTCTATGACTGGCCCACCCGCCTGTGTCTCTAAAAAGCGTCTTCGGTGTCTCTGGACTAACGCAGCGAGGGGCCTCTTTTCTCCGAGTGGGGCGCAGCGGCTTTACCTTCACCTATCATCATTTATTGATCTTCCATTTCTTGTAGGGGCAATCACAGCCCAGTGTGAATCACCCAGACTTTGTTATTGTCTGCGGTTATGTAACACCATAACCTGGATGGAAGCTTGTTTATACTGAGGAGGCACAGGGACAGATATCCAGCAAGATACACATGTAAACAGAGCCTATAGAAACCAGTGCACATATCTTACTCATTAATGTTATTAAGGTTGATACTAAAGTGAGTGAAGGGTCCCTCCGTCTGTATAAAGTTAATCTATGGTTCTTGGTTTAGCTGGTAAACGATTCATCTTATGTTAGTTCAGACTTTAGTACAGAACGTTTTGAGCGTTTTTCTTAAAGTATTGATCAAAATACAGGGAATAAATCTCATACACTGTGTTTTATACCTAATTAAAGGTGCATTATGTAACTTATCAGGTGGAGGATGCGCCATCATCTGCTTGTCGCCATGGAGATGTTGTTGCTCTGCCTGACAGTATTGCATTCAATACATCTGTCATTTAATTACAGTTGTTTTTATTGCTCAGAATATAGAAAAAAAAGCACGGATACTTCCGTGAGTGGGCACGCCTCTCCACAGATCTGACCTTTAACTTGACCTGGTGGCGCCTTCTGTTTTGTCTCCATGGAAACAAACAATAACATTGGGCACAAGCAGGTGGCCGACCCTCCCCCAAAAGTTACATAACACTATACCTTTACCTTAATATGCACGGCCATATTCTCTCAACGACCAACGTAAAGACAAAACAAAAAACAACAACAAAAAATATTTGATACCGCAACACTGCATAAGTCTTTGTAATCAAATGTAATGCAGCCTGCTCTCACAAAGTTGATCAACCTGTTGTGAAAGTAGCACAAAACCACCAAACCTTCTGTCTGGTTTTGTATCTGCAAAGCTGCAAATAAGATGAACATTTCTGAGAATCAGCTTGAATCAAAGAAAAACACTGAAATCAAATGTGTTCAAATGTCAACGGGGAAACAGCTTTGTCAGCCTGAAGGTGGGTTTTTGCTTTCTTCTTTCTGCAATTATTCATGTTTTGGAGTCTGTCTGCTCTGACTTTTTTTTTTTTTTATCTCTGTTCTTTCTTTCTTTATTCTTTATTTGCCAGGGACCATGTACAAATTCATTAATCTTACAAAAGAAAAGATGATTTGTACCAGATTTAGCTACTGCTGCTTTCCATCTGCAGTGCCTGGACAGGTGCAGTGCCTGGACAGGTGCAGTCCCTGGACAGGTGCAGTCCATGGGCAGGTGCAGTCCATGGGCAGGTGCAGTCCATGGGCAGGTGCAGTCCATGGGCAGGTGAAGAGACATTAAAAATACACATTTCATTACAATGACATCATAAGACTAAGAGTTCATCATTAACATTAACAGTAAAATACAATAAACTGTTACCACGCCCAGTACATTATGTTTCCTACAAACCATATAGATATTAAAAATAATTATGTGCGAGTTTTTACAATGAACATGGTAAAAATAACCCCTCAAATCATATGAAAAGGACTTTTTACTTTTCAGTCCAGTTAAAAAATGTAGCGGAGTAGAAAGAAAAAATATCCACTGTAAAAATTATCCACTGTAAAATGTACTAAAGTAAAGTACAGATACCTAAGAATTCTACTTAAGTACAGCACTTTACTACTTTTACTTCTGTTACATCACTTTCCACCACTTCCTACTTATAATACCAGTTGAATGAGCCTGAATACCACGGATCAGAAGGGGATTGTCCTGCTCTGTCTCTCTTTATAACAAAGCGTATGTGGATAAATCTTACATTATAGCAGATTGATGCATTTGGGTTAATGTTCAATCCCTTTTAGATTGTAGAGGATTTCTGGTTTGATAATCACAACATTGGCCGAACCAGGAACCACCCACTGTGTGACTCAACTGTTTTGGGAATTCCACCCACGACCGGGGTCTCCCAATCTGCCTCCCCGAGCGTCCAGGGGCTGCTGTACTGTCTGTGTGTGCGTGCGTGCGGGTGTGACTGCAATATATTTAATAAAAAGGATGCAGACAATAAACCGTGAATCAGTCGACACCTACGTACCTTTCTGCCCACATTCGAAATTATATTAACATGTTGCAATTTCTTTTGATGGAAAAGCTACAAGAAGGTTCCCGAGCTGTGGTAAAGATGCTGAAGGTACAATGAGTTTTTGGAATTAAACATAGAATACTAGTTTTAATCAATCTGAGACACATATTTGACTATTTTTTTAAATATTAAATCTGAATTGGACTTGGTTTGAACCTGATTGACAGCTGTTTTTTTGAGTTGTTCTGTTTATAATAATTAATGACTTTCTACTAGTTCTCAAATGCCATCCATCCATCCATTTTCTTCCGCTTATCCGGTGCCGGGTCGCGGGGGCAGCAGTCTAAGCAGGGACTCCCAGGTTTCCCCCACCCCAGACACTTCCTCCAGCTCCTTCGGTGGGACCCCTAGGCGTTCCCAGGCCAGCTGAGAGACATAGTCCCTCCAGCGTGTCCTGGGTCTTCCCCGGGGTCTCCTCCCGGTAGGACATCTCCGCAGGCAGGCGTCCAGGAGGCATCCAGAACAGATGCCCGAGCCACCTCAGCTGGTTCCTCTCGACGTGGAGGAGCAGCGGCTCTACTCTGAGTTCCTCCCGTGTGACCGAGCTCCTCACGTTATCTCTAAAAGAGCAACCTGCAGTCCATTTAGACCACTTGTATCCGCTATCTTGTTCTTTCGGTCATTACCCAAAGCTCATGACCATAGGTGAGAGCAGGAACTGAACGGTAAATCGAGAGCTTTTCCTTTTGAATCAGCTCCTTCTTTACCACAGCAGTCCAAAACAGATCCACCTGTCAATCTCAAGCTCAATTCTCAAATGATTTTTTTTTTTTCCACTTTATTCAATGCAGTTTTCTATGTGTTAATGTTTACAGTAGTTGCTTTGTTTTTTGTTTTGTTTTTACAGGTGAACACGTGTTTATCCACTGTATCTCATTAAACTTATGTTGGTTTCTGTTCTGTTGCATGAAGAACCGGCGCAGAGGCACGGGGATCGTTCTGTACATCTTTATTGTCGGTTATAGCAACACAGTCGGGTTAAAGGCAGCGTCCAGCAAAATTCAAGGCGGAGTCTAGTGAGTAGTGTCCTAAGCGGTGTCTGAAGCAGAGTCCGGTGCAGAGTCTAGTGCAGAGTCTGACAGGGTGAGATTATACCAAGGTTTTTATACTACTAGAAGAGTGGGGGCTAAACATTCTATAGATAAGAAATTTAAAGCAAAGTCGAACAAAGTGAGTGTTTTATAACCCTCCCAGAGTGGGGGGGTCACACATTCCTGAGAGAAAGGGGCTGCAGATAAGAAATAACCAAACTGACCAGAACATAGCTGTTATCTTCCATTAGTGTGGTGTATGGCCACTGCTGCATGAGAAACAGAACGTTTGGCACCTTTGTAAGAAAGTAAAAAATGTATTACATTTGTATATTGTCCACACATACTATTGAATTTCTTTCATTACGATTTTTAAAAGTTTTTATTGCTCAAAAATACATCGAAAACACGCATTCTGAGTGTGAGCACAGGCTCGCCTCTCCACTGATCCGACCTGTATCTCTCATTCTAGTGGCGTCACCTGCCTGTTTCCATGGAGACAAGACAAGTTTAATGGCATACTGTGGAAAATCCCAAGCTAAGCGATGGCATCTCCTTGGAGACAAGCAGGTGGCACACCGTCCACCAGATGTTACGCAGAGAACCTTTAAATTGCTATGAAACGTTTGTGAATCAGTGTAGGCTGAAAACATTACATAATCTCAAAGCTGTAAGAAGTTATAATTATACTGTGAATGGAGTTTCATTTTTACAGTGCCCAGTTTTACAGCCGGAGAGTGGGAGGACGCGGGAGACTTGGCGTTGCGCATTTGCTGACTGGCCGCTGCGCTCCTCGCTTCTGTGCGCGTGGGTGTGGTGCCAAGAAAGAGCCAAAACTGAAGATCTCACTCACTCGGAGTTTCCTGTATTGAACACGCCGCGGCCACCGTCGCAACATGTGCTAAAACAGCTTGTCTCCACTCGTGACAAACCAACACATGAGCAAACCTGACACAAAGCAGTTCCATTCATGCGCACTGCGCGTTGAATAATTGACCAAAATAGAGTGAGGATGTTAACTCTCACACCTCAAAAGACATGATGCAAGCCAGATCAGACAGGGAGCATAACTCGGCATGTTAATAGCTTTGTCTACGATGCCCAAATTAGGCTATAAAGGAAGGTGTAGCTTTTATAATATGCTTATTTATCTGCAGTTCAAACGGATCTCACTACGTTAATAACTGTAGATGTGGCGTTAGGTCATCATTCTAGTCGCCTCCGTGTTATAACTCATGTTTTAGTAACTATTTAACCGTTCAGATGTGGTTTATAGCGTGCGTTTGCAGTTAATAACCCATACAAAAGCACATACTCGTGTCTGTGCAATACAAACAGTACTGTAACTTTATCATTTAACGTTTTAGATTATTATTATTTTTATTTTTATTTTT
>KN482221.1:82677-98256 GCA_000787095.1 Periophthalmodon schlosseri | reverse complement strand
TGGCGTGTGTGAGGGGGGCGGCGGGAGGAGCTACCGCAGAGCCCGGGCTGAGGGCGTGGGGGGCGGGTGGGTGTGAGGGAGCGGGTAAGGGGGACACCCCAAGCCCGCAGACAAAGCTCGAGCTGGGGCCAGGTACGAAGCTGCTGGTAAATTAACACTTTAAGGACTGAGCACATTATAGACCATTATAGCTCGCCTAGACTTTTTGTTTCTTCTTTTTTTAGCCATAAAAATCATGTTAAACGAGGTATCAGCGTGTGCTTTTGCTCTTTTTCACGCAACTACTTCTATTTTACATATCCATCCTTATTTTTCCTTTGATGCATCAAATACATGTGTAATACCAGTTTAAGTAGAGGAAAAATACAAAAACAAATGTACTTTTGAGTAACTTTTATGCAAGCAAACGATAAAAAAACTATCTGACCAGCTCAGAAGCGCTTTAATATACGCAACACAGTACAGTTAATCAGTTATTGTAAAAGCTACTTGACTGAGTTAAAGTGGAACTAAACCCCTAAACTTTTCACACAACCACATTTCGAATAGACCTGCTAACTGGGCGGCAAAGGAGAGAGTGAACGAGGAGGAGGCAGCACACACTCTCACACTTTTTTCACTCTTGTGTTGTGTTCACAAAGCTACAAATGTACCTACTTTGCACTAAAATTGCCAAAAAAGACCAGGAACAGTAGACAATACCATTAAAACACCATATATGTGGTAAAGTGGCAAAAAAGGTTAATTTTGTGTTTAGTTCCACTTTAAAAATGCTCTGCGTAACTGGTGTAGTGGTGGGTCAGTCACCTGGTTTTATTGTTTGAAATGCCTGAAATGTTCCACAGTTTCACGTTTAAATGGCACGTCTTCATGGAGGCTAAAAAAGTTACAGATCTTTCCACAGATCAGATCTGTTGATAGGCGAGGCCGCTCACAGAAGGAAGGAATGTATGCTAAAAAAGTTACAGATCTTTCCACAGTTCAGATCTGTGGAAAGGCGACTCAGCTCATAGTAAGAATACATATTTATCAAGGTATTTTTGATCAATAAAAACACTTAAATTATGACACAGACCAGTGGAAGCGAGTGTTTTCAGCTTAAATCTGCTATGAACACACACACACACACACACTTTAAAGAGGGGTATTACGCTTTTATGGGGTTTTAACTGCTAACACATTACATATTTATCACACATGATCTTTATTTATAGATCACCGTATTACCTTTTATTGTTGTGATGCTATATTCACCGAAAACAACACACTGACATGTTTAGCATCTCGCTAATGAAACTACTGCACATCGCATGAGGTTTGTCGTTGTTGGTACAGTTGCTAATGAAACTACTGCACATCGCATGAGGTTTGTCGTTGTTGCGTACAGTTTTGTATCACGCTTTTGTATATTTATGGAGAATTGTCGGGTGACGTAGGATTGTGGGCGGAGCTTTGGACAGTATCGTATTGCTAACTGTAAGGAGGGTTTGAATAGGGCCCGGGAGAGATCGCTAAATTACTGAAACGTGCATGGATGACGTCTAAAACCTCTTCAGGCATGTTTTTGATGAGGGAACAACGTTATAACATGGTAGAAAGCTAAAAAAACAAAACAAAAAAAAACAATTTTGTACAATACCCCCGGATCACTTCTTGGTTTCACTTATTTCAAAACCATGATTAAAAATCCATCTCCATGTCTGTAAGGTTCAGCTTGTTCATCCATCAGTATCATACCTGAATGTTTGATGTTTTTCTATTTTTTTTAATTTTTATTTAACCACCAGAAAACTCAAGGACAGAATTAAAATATTTGAACAGAAACTGATTTTATTTTCACTTTCCCCGTTCCGCTGCTGCTCACTGAGGACAGACTTAGCCGGAGGAAAAACATTACATTTTTATTCTGAGAGAGTTTTGTTTGAGATTTATAATGAAATCACCATCTGAGACATTTCCATAAGAGTGTCCCTGCAGGGCTCCCGTGGCTGTAGGGAGGCAGGGAAATGTTAAAGACTATGGATATAAACCATACAGCGAGTTACAGGTCAGATCTGTGGAAAGGCCACCCAGCTCATAGTAAGAATACATATTTATCAAGGTACTTTTGATCAATAAAAGCACCTGAATTATGACATAGTATTGAAAAAGTATTGAAAATCAGATACTAATTAAAATAACAGGTTAGCTATATCCATTTATATGTACAGTGTATGATCTGAACATGACAGACACAACCCAAATTCATAAAAATCCTGGAAAGATTTCTCTCCTCCGCCCCATCTCCACCGCAGCAGCACAAACATCAGCCTTTTCAGCCTCTCCATCAGAAGTGGTTAGTACTTAGTTACTTTTTCAGACACAATACGTTATACAATACTTTTTACTCCTACTTGAGTAATATATTTGAGAGTGTAACAGGACTCTTGAGTAAAAGTTGTGGTTCCTCTTCCCACTGTGAGTAAATCCACAAGTGACAAAAGCTTTATGTCGACAATATGAAATGATTTGAGCATTTGTGTTTCTTGCGCCGCTCCCTCAGATTTAATGTAATTTTTCAAATTTTTGTGTTTGTCTTTTGAAAATACCAGATTTTGAACATTATTTTGTCCTTCTGGTTACAATAAATATGAAAATAAATCAAATGTCCAGAATCTTACTATTACTTGAGTTCTCTGAAATCGCTGAGTACTATCTTGGACTATTACATTGTACTTCTTGACTATACTACTTGACTAATACTCTTTTGAAGTAATAGTAGTTAAACTTTTTAGCTCATCTACCCACCTCTGCTCACCATATCTTCTTCACCATTATAATCAACATATACAATGTTTTTGTCCTTCATTTCTAAGTGTAGTTTGCCTGGAATTCTGAAAACACACTTCACCAACACATTATGAAGATGTGAGTTTAGTCACCGGTGAATCTCTGTTTGATGGGTGTGACTGACAGGTGGATTAACCAATCAGGGACACGCACGGTCCATCCATATCAAAACAAATATGGCTGCTTAAGAGGAAAAAAGAAAGGAAAAAACATCAGAAGGGACTGAAAAACACACAGAGTTCTACAGAATTAATGAGCGAAGCACTAAACTTGACTTTATTTGTAAATGATAGGTGACCTATGACCTCCTTCATTTCACGTGCGTCACTGAAAAAAAACGAATCTGATTGCACAGTCATGTTTGCTTTTGGCTCGAGACGTGACAGAGGGAGTGGGGACCAGACTGATATCAGGATATCAAATTTACCATGCAACACCTGCAGCTGATCCATTCAATCAACAATATGCTGAAGAAGTGGGTTTGCTCTCGTTTATGTGTCCCATAAGTGGCGCCTCCTGCTGGGCTTAGAGTGCAGAGCGCTGTGCTAATCCTGGCTCATCATCACACACACACACACACACACACACACATACTGATCACATCTTATTAACAGCAGAGCACAGGATCACACTGTGCCACACAGCTGTAAACCATTTTATTAGAGAACACTTGTGCATACTCAAAAGTTACAGCCACCATTCCAAGAGCATTAAGCTGTTCAAGTGCTACCAGGTCAGAAATCTATCCAAAAGAGTGAAAGTTATACTATTTAGTGGTAGGGCGTTAACCCCTGTGTAGATAGAGATCTGATAAAAGTTAAGTCTGCGTGCTGCGCCCAAAAATAAAAAATGTAGAAAAGAAAAAACAGACATGCACAGCGGTGCTTTGTAGCTCCTGGATGTGTTTGTTTCTTTTCTACAGAGCATTAACCTCCATCATGTCACAAATATGCTTTTAAATGAATAGTGACTCACACAAACAGAAACTACTGTATTTTCAAGAATCACTTTGTAAAAACATAACTTCTCTATTTTTAAAAAGTTTCAAGGGCTTCTGGGGCAGCCCCAGGCACCACATTGGTGACACCTGGATTAGAGTGTTCAGATCACCAACCGAAAAGTCAGTGGTTCAGTTCCAGACCCAACTAGTGCTGTTGTGTCTTTAAGTAGGCGAGACACTTGATATGATAGTGGGGCAGCGGCTGAGTGGCTGGCACTCACGCCTCATAGTAAGAAGGATCTGGGTTCGGCACCTTTCTGTGAGCAATAACTAAAGCACGGAGCTAAACCACATAACCCTGATCTCAAATCCAGTCTTACAATTCTCCACAATGGACCTCAGCTCTTTCAAATCCTCTGCAGGAGGAACAGCACACAAATTAATGCTCAATATGACGATTATTGTAGATGAAATATTGATTCGATGCCTGGAAACGAGCACGTGTGTGTGCCTGATAATCTCTGTGTGCTGTCTGCTTGCATATCTGGGCTACAGCACATTTAAAACATGATATGAAATTACACAACTGCTGCCTCACACTAAATGCATCCACAGAGCAGTGATCTCTGAGAGTTTCCTGGAACACTCCTTTCACCTCCACACCACTGTCTCTAATACTGCAGTACACACAAACAGATTCTGGTTAATCCTACACGCTCCCACGGCACACAGCACAAGACCAGGCAGGGATCATTAGACAAGTGCATGAGTCTCATGCATTTGACGTCACCTGAATATAGCTTCATTAAAAAGCACAGTGGAAACATTAAACATTTAAAACAACTGTCTTATATTGTCACTAGAGGTGGGACAAGACGCACTTACCAGCGAGGTTTGGCTTTAATTTATAGTAAATAAATTACGCTGTTGAGTTCACTATTTTGGGTAAATCATTTTTATTTATTTATTTTTTTTAAAATAAAAGTAAACACATGGGAATAAAATCGCAAAAGATAGTTTTCTACACGTGTGCACAACCTTGCAGCAAGGGGCTGTAGTCGACTTAAGACACGTCCTGCTGATCCATTAGTCAACTAAAAAGGGGGCGTGGCAAAAGCTCTCAAAACTATTAAGTGTGTTTAAGATGCCGAAATCCTCGTCTGGATTGTCTGTGAGAGCAGGTGAGAGCGCAGACTGCAGTGGAGGGGGGGAAAAGGCTGGACACCGTGAGTGAGAACAGCGAGGCGGTCTCAGATCACACAGAGTCCCGGTGACAGGACAGATCTCGTGTTCATTTGAAGTGTTACACTGAATAAAACTACATCAAACTTTATAAATGCATTCTCCTGTTTCCCTACCACACCACAGGCTGACACGCCCATCACCAGAGCCCAGAATAAAGAGCTCACTATAAAGTGTACACACTTAGGCCTGATCTGCGGTGAAAATGACATTCAGTGGATCAAGATCAGATATTAAAAACTGTATCTGTATTGTACAACACCGAGGGCCTTTTCTGTCTGATTTGACACATCTATGATGATATAAAAGTAGATGGATGAGATGAAGAAAGAGGAGGGAGGAACACTCGCTAAGTTATCAACACATATCAGGTCCAATCAGCTGTCAGTCAACAGTCAGTGCACCTGTTTGACAGCACTGCATTTCCCATCATGCCTTTAGGCTTTGTAGTCCATGAAGGTTGTTGAAGGCAGTTGCAATTGCTTTTTTTCGTCTTCACCAGCCTCGCAAAACACCTGCAGCTGCCTTGATCTCACAGTATTACCAGAGCCTACATAGGTACGGTCACTGGGCCGTCCGCCTGCAGCCACCTTGCTCATGTTAAACACACCTATTACATATAATAATAATAATGCATTTTATTTATAAGCTATTTATGCTGAAAAAAGTACTACAAAACAATGTATCTATATAGAAATGTGTGAATCATGACTTTAATCTTACTTTTTTACATATAAATACCAAAAAATACCAAATCTTCAGCTAACTCGCTCACTTTTCCTGTCTGCTCTGGGCTTTTCTCTCTGGTCTAATTCAGTCAGCTAAAGATAATTAACCACTGAATCGACTAAACGACCAAAGCCGTACAGCCCTGTGGCACGATGCTTCATCCCGTCCCTTCGCTTACTTTGCAAGGGCCTGTAAAGACAGTGCTGTTCTTGTGTCCTTGGGCAAGACACTTTGGCCGCCACGCTGCCAGCGTCTGCATACACTGGCGTAGTACATGTGCGGCAAAACAAGAAGAAATAATGGTTGTACCTTTATTAAAAGCAACATCCAACAACAAATATTAAGAATGATTAGCCCAAGTCTAAAGCAGATCATATATAGTCCTACATATTCTATTTCATTGTATTTTATTCATGGATTCTATAATCGCAGCAATTTTTCACAATACTCCAAACACTACACATCCCACATGGACACATAGGCGCACGGTAGTATCTGGTCACATTTTGTCATGGTGTGAGCCCTAAAGTACATATTGGTTTACAGTGTGCTACACCTTAAGGCCATGTAATCAGTTCAAACTGGAGTGTGACAGGTAAAATGGGGTCAATGTGCCCCCTGGGGTCAAACCGCTCTACTGTAACAGCCTCTGTCAGAAACATCAGTCTGTCATGTTTTACTCTGACCATCAGGGGGAGTTGTTTGATGCCTCCTCCGGGTGCACACACGCAGGCACCGCTGCTTTCACAAGGCTACCTCCAGTGAGTGTGTATTCAGTTTGGAGTTTCTTTCTTTCTTTCTTTTTTTTTTTTTTTTTTTTTAAATAGGCCCATATATTAAGAATTGGGTCACAAACTGTTTGACTGTGTGGTTTAAGTCCTATCTTCATCAATCATGCTTATAGCTTACATAATGAAATAGGCCTATAGGCTGTTATTGTCATCTTTTATCGCTTTAGTTCGACTGAAAAATAAATAAAACATCTCTAGTTAGTGCACTTAGAAAAGGTTCTAACTTTGCGCAAGTTTAATTCCATGTGGACAGTAATGCAGATATTAGCTGGTTAGAAACAGCCGCACCCAAAACCTTGTGCAGTTAGTCGTTTTTTTGCCAAATGTGTGACATAAACCCAACTTGGCGCCACTTTAAATGCAAAGGAATTATGGATTAAAGTCCTATATGACATTAGAGAGGTTAGACCAGCGTTTCTCAAACTGTGGTACACGTACAAGTGTTGCTACGCGCGCTGCTTCAGGTGGTTCTTGGACAGCTCTTCAGTTTGTAGACTTGTCTCATTCTAAGTTAATTTTATCCACTTTTTTGGATAATTTCTTGCTTAGAACTACAGTGGAAATGATGCAGTCCACTTTGAGACCTGGTTTAGCTCTAGATTAGACCTGGGATAGTCCTGTTATACACTTGATATATATCTGGTGGTGCTCAGAAAGCCACATCTATTCACTGGTGGTAGCCTATTTTTGGTGCATCAGATATGACATTACAATATGATTAAAACTAATAAAAAATAAAAAACAACACATTTATTTTGTTGTATGTATGTTTAAACGTCTACCTTGCAGACACGGGTGACGCTTTTGGTGCTGACGACATACATAGAGGTGTTCTGTTTTAGAACTCACAGCTACTTCTTTGTGAATTTTTCTTCACAAAAGTAAAAAACTAAAACTACATTAAATATAGAACAGGTAGACCCACTGTCCCACCAAACCAAATAATAAAAGCAGTTGCACTTTAACTGAAGAGATATGAATGCTTCCTTACAGTGGGCATAATTTTGTGATTGGATTATTCAAAACTTCGGTGCTGCTGGAGTTCACGTAGCATATTTCATTTTCATAAGTAAAAATGTGAAATATATATTATTCTTCAAAAAGCTCAAGGCTGCTCCACACAAACGGACAGGTAGCAATTATTTTGTGAAGATAAGCTAGAGGCATGGATCTGTGAGCCGATTTGAAGTTTGCTTTTTTGCCATTTTATAGTTGTTTTAAACAGGTGGGAAGTGGCCAATGAGTCATTTGAGTCATTTTTTTCTAGAAATGAGTCACTTTTTTCTAGAAATTGCACACAAAATAGGCTATATCTTAAAGAATACTTTCACTTCTGCATGAGTGGGCTACTAGCTAATACTCTGAAACAGGGAATTGATGATGATAGCCAAAGTTCCAGTTAGCCTACAAGTTTTTGCTAACCTTAGTCTGGTTCATACTCGTTCAACTAGGCTACAGGGAACAAGAGGCCAACTACATGGAATTGCTAACTGATACTGATGTCATCAACATTCCCTGGGGGTGTGATGCTAACTAGAGGCTCTGCTCTGTCTGAAGCACTGTTACTCAAGTTAGAGTTTCGTCTGAGTTTTGTTTTAACATAATCTGACCAAAAAGAACTGATTTAGATGGAAGCACAACAGGTGAGCTGTTAGTGCCTCTCAAATAACATTACAGTCACAAATTACAAGCTAGCATTAGCCAACAGTTTTCAGTTAATCACTCACTTTTAGCCTGGTTGAAAATCAAACGCCTAAACAGGACCGTGGATGCTTGTATAGATCACAGACTCCTAAAAATGTGTTCAAATCCATTTTGTAATTTTTCTAAAAACGTTTTTGAAATGCTAATGTGTGCATTGTGTCACCATGTTAACTGCTGAACATTCTGCCATAGACATACATGTAGAAACCCCTAGCGTGATGTCACTGCAAAATATCAATAGCCTACTTTTTGGAGTTTATTTCAATATAAAATTGCGCTAGTCTAATTAACAAAATCTATTAGTCTAGTGTTTAAAACGTCAATTATTCAGCCAGGCGACTAAAAGTGATTAGACAGAAACCTTTGTCTAAATGCTTAAGCACATGGTTGGACACCGTGTCCTGTCCTCAGGCCAGTCCCACACCACATTTTGGCTCTCTCCACCGCGCTCCTCCAGGATCCGGAGTTCCGTGTGAGTCCACGCCCTGTTTTCCGGGGAGCCGCAGATCCAGCCCTACACACAGCGCTCTCTCTCCACGTCCCGTCCGTGAGCAGTGAGCTGGCCACGGCGCACATTTCCCCTCTGCTCGCCTCGGATCTTTTTTCTCGTCTCAGCTCGGCCGTGATTTCAGAGCGGGACACGTATCGGAGCGGTAAAGTGTGCGCGCTGGTGCGTAATCGCCCTCAAACCTCTTCGCGGTGGCGCTGCGCCTCTGTGCCAATGGATTGATCAGAGTATTTTCTCCGATTCATGCCTCGACCAAGTTGAGAAAACAGTCCGTGTAACCTGCGGCTCTTCTGGAGCTGCATGTCTCCCCCGGTCTGTTCCAAAGTGCCTGTTTCCGGAGGATTGTAGGATCGTGAACTTTTTGTTTGTTTGTTCGTTTACTGGAGGCGGCCTGGGATTGTACGGATTTCTATATTTGAGCTTCTCCTGGATTTCCCGAAACCTGCAAAGATTTCTTGGTGAAAAGTGATGGCCGAGCGGGGAGCTCTGTGGCTCCTCTGTCTCCTCTGTCTCACCTTTCTGTTCTCGGAGCGCGCGACGGCCAGGCATGTCGACAAAGGTAAGGCCGATCCACTCTGGCTAATGTTCCCGTGTGTTCCATGTGTGTTTGTGCGACCCCAGAACTCACCTCCCGGGTCTGGGGAAAGAAAAACCTCTGGTCGGAATGCAGGCTGTTGGCTATGAAAATGGAGCTAGGCAGCTAATTGTGCTGTGTTCAGGTCTGGCGCTCTGTTGCCTTTACGCAACTTTGAAAGTAGGCTAGTCTTACTCATGTCTGTGTACAACTTGAGCTGGACACGTTTCTGTAAATCTGTGCTTTAGGCTTTCAGACTGAATGCGCGCTGTGTACATGCTGTGTCTGCTCTACTGAAGGTGTGTTTGTGCGATAGTAGCAGTGTGGAGGACGGGGCGCAAAGGGAGCCTCTGCTATTTAACCATTTGTTGAATTTGCACTTCACTATTCCCACATGTGTTTTATATTTTATTTGATTTACATTTATTAACCTATGCATTGTCTGCACGCTCCCATTTTGCGCAGTAAACTAAAGAATAGTGATTTAACACATTTTAAACCTACAAAACCGTACGCAACCTATTAAAAGATTTTTTTTTTTCAATCCATACGCAAGCACTTTTGGTACAGGCTCTTCGGGGATTTTTCAAAGCAAAACCTGCGCCAAGTCCAACTGCAGAATGGATAGTCCTTTTCTTGTAAACGCATATAGGCTATTTAAGCGGGTCACATTGATTTATTGTCCCTCCTACATAGACTAAACAACAGCTTAAAGCATTAATGCGATCACATATCCGAAGTGCTTAACTGTAACTATCTTTGTTGTTGGCGTTCAGTGGTGCTAGATATTGAAAAATGGGGCACAGTCTCGTTCACAAGCTGCTCTCATCAGTCCAACAGACTCCCCATTACCTGAGCGTCAATACTGGTTTTGATGATGGGTAAACACAAGCAGCTCCTTCGGCTCTGCTAATTGTTTGGGAGCGAGGAGATGCAAGAATCCACAGATCCAGCTCATTTTGGCTGGTGAGAGTGGACTGCGTTGGTCTCTCCTGTATCTTCCATGTATTGATTTGTATCTGAGAATCTAAAGGGTGAGAGAAGTGAAATTAAACCTATAATGAGCCCTATCCGCCGTTAAGAGCCTAAAACATTAATTAGAGTTATTGACTAAAAGCTAATTCTCTCCGTATATTTCTGCACCTAAAGTAAATAATCTGTCATGGTTGGTAGTCTGATGCCTGTGCCAACTTACTGTGTCCTTTGGCAAGACACTTTATGCACTGGTGTATGATAGTGTGAGTGAAGGATTTGAATGCTTCAAGTGTACAGCGTTAAAAAGTTCATTTGTAAAAGTTTGCTTTTTTTTTTAAGAATGAATTTTGTTATGAATGAGGGTGTTTGAGTCTTTTTTTGTTTCTCGCACAAGTTCTAGTTTGGACTGTGCTGTTAATCAAATTTTAATCGTGTTTATGTTTTAAAGGTACAGTATGTAACTTTCGGGAAGGTGGCACGTCACATTTTTGATTCCATAGAAATAGAAAGAAAGTTAAAACCAGACTTCGGAACATTCCCCATGAAGATAGATGCCAAACTGTGCAAGATTATAACCAAATGAACATTTCGAGCAGGTGGAGTCGGGTTTGTGGAGATGCAAGCCCGCTCACAGTAAGAATACTTGTGTTTGTCAGTTCAGTAAACATAGTCAAACATGCTTTTATTTTTGTCTATTATTTGTATAAAAAGCTATATACTGTGGCTTTAAATAGCACTGGGCGTTAAGTCGGTCTCGCTTATGTTCAAGAAATAATATTGAAACCAATTTTTACAGTTTATTTTATTTTTTGTCATGTTGCCCAGCCCAAGCTCCAGCCGTGAATAGTTTAGCCTCTCTTGTAAACAAACCAGCTTATCACTTATTTTGTTGATTCACAGCCTTCCATATTTCCGCACAGAGCCCGTATAAGATCTCAGGTCTGGGCTTTATCATCGCGTCCATCGTGACAGAGGCAGGTTTTTTATCTCCGGCCCTGCGCGCTCTTATCAGCAGCAACACCAGCCACCAAAGCCTGGCCCACTTCTCTCCATCATGGTGCGCTGTGATCTGCTCCAAGACTCTGGGAGGAAGTGTATTGTTCTGGTTTAGAAGGCTCCAGTGACGGCTCGGTGCGAGTACGGAGGCTGATCAAACGCGCAAAAGTCACTCAACGGGAGACATATGCCGAAAAAAGGAATTCAGCAAGACCGCGACTGCGAAGTGGTAATCTATCAGTATCTCGATACATTGTGATTAGGGCTGCGCAAAAGGTTGAGTTCGTGATCTAGACGTTTCAGATGGAAAATAGGGGCCTGTGTAACTAAATGGGAGATTCGCTGTTTTTGAAAGAATCATCCAAACTCGACGTCCACAAATGTTGAACCCTTGTTATTTGTCAGCGGTTTGGGTCGTCAGAAGTATCGAAAATCAGATGCTAATCAAAACTAAAACTAGTATCGAAACTAGATACTCATTTGAACAAGTATAGATACTAGAAAAGTCACATTCACAGGACAGAAATGAGCCTTTTCTGAATAGATTTAGAATGATCTTGAGCTGTATCAAGACCACATAGACTAGTAAACGCCCATGAACCCGTATGGAACCTACCTGGACGACTGAGGGATTACGCAGATATAGGACCTCTTGGCAATGTAAAAGTAAGGTATCTGAATCAGTACTGATGTATCGAGTCTATTCCTTAGTATTGATATTGACTTTTTAGCATCGCGACAACACTATTACGGATTGGTTCCACAAACTTGAGTAGAATAACAGCACTACTCTAAGCTATTAAAAATAATTTCACATTTTGTTTACTTGTGCTGACAGAAGACATTGAACTTTGTACCAGTAATTAGAGATGTTAACCTTAAAGCCGCTTTCTTTTCGCAACGATGCGGATGCTGAATTAATATGCGTTTGTTATTTTACTTACCATCTTTTAACATAGGAAACAAAAGAAAAGTCTGAGGTCTTGAACGCTACTCACTTACCGCTTGTATAAATAGTTGTTTGGTTGTTTTGATGTGAAACATGACTTGATTTTTAAATAGTTGTCATATATTTTTAAGATTTTCAGCACCCATACTCGTAATATTGAGGTGCAAAAAGTCCTGGTTTAGAATGGGTTTGGAGATTCTAGTTTAGACCGGTTTAAGTTCTGATCTTGTGAAAGTGCAACTGTTCCTTACGTTAACGGTAAACCTGAGATTTTTAAGGTGCACGGCCATGACAAATGAAGTAATTTTGTCAAAACTTCACCTGTATAGTTAAAATTCATACGTTTCAGGTTACAAAAGTCCTGCTAAATGGCATAATCAGCTTTGTATTACTTAAACTCACACAGGTTAGACTAGAGCCAGAGAAAGCCAGAAGGACCAGCCCCTCCTTCGCTTGCCCAGTACAAAGGAGTGCGATGGGGGCAGGGAGAGCAAGCCCCACTGTCTGAAAGTCATAAAGCAGCAGATTAGGGGGGACCTGGAGTTCCTGTGGGAGCTTTGATTGGTTCCAGAGAATTGGACTGCGACCCACACACAAGCAGCGGGTCAGGTTACTAATCATGGGGTGCCCCTCGCCAGAAATATCTGCTTATTCGAACCACATTTCTCCCGGTTTCTGGTCGGAGGGAGCGGGCTGTTCTTTGCTTTTGTGAGTTGCTGCAAAGTTTGTGTAGAATTGAAATTGTGAGTGTTGTTGTGGGAAGACGTGGGCAGTGTGAAGCCTAAAGTCTCATTGTGTAACATTTCAACCTGTAAATAGACTTAAGTTTAAGCCTTTATTTCATTACCGGAGTTTATTTACTCAAAACTACCTTGAGAAATGTACATGGTTATTTTGGGCTTGCCTCCCAACAAACCTGACTCGTAACTCAGGCTAGTAGCGGGAAATAAACGCTTTTATTTTAGTCTAGAATGTATTGGACGAAATGCTACACATGGTATAAAATAAGGTTGTAAACAGTAGCTGCCAGCATCAAGGTTGGTTATTAGTAAAATTTGCCATGTTACTTCAAAATTCAGTAGACATTTTTGTGGTGAAATGATCTCATGGAGTTGTGTGAAGTTTCAAAACATGGAGGAGCTAAGACACTCAAACTCCTAAATCTTATAATGCGAAAAGAACGAACCACAGTGCCGCTTTTTTTCACCACTCACGACTCAGAAATGTAAACTTCTCACAGGCCGACCTCCCCTTTGGGACTGCATTGGAGTGTCCATTAGGCCCCGTCTTATCTGGTTAATCCTGCAGGAGGGAACCAGCCGCTGATTGTCTCCCCGTGGACAATGCAAATAAGCCTCAAACGTGTAAACACATGACAAGCGTCTCCACTCCTCCAGACCACTCTCTGGGCTTTTGGCTGACCGGACCACCTCAGCAGCAGCCCCTGTATAAACAAAAGCCTGTTTTCTTAAGTTTAAAAGCTCCACTGTGGAACATCGCTAAGGACGTGGTTTATCCGACGCTAAGCTGGATGACCGTTGTTGGCTCATTTTTACTGAATTGGCAGAAGGGCTGAAAATAGCTGAAAACCTGCTAACTAGGGTTGTCAAAAGTATTGGAAAATTAGGTGCTAAAACTCATTTCAACAAGTACTGATCTAAAAAAGTCACAATAACAGAACAGATATGAAACTTTCTTGAATAGTTTTAGAATCTTGAGCTGTATCAGAACAAGTATAAGACACATAGACTAGTACACGCCCATGGACCACTATGGAACCTACCTGGACCACTGAGGGGTTATATAGATCTAACACCGCGTGGTAATATAAAGGAAAGTACTATGATTTAATGTTTAAAATGACATTCTACTCTCTAAAAAAAGTGTTTTTTATTGTGATCATGGTATCGGAATCGGTATTGAGTATCAAGTTTACTCGAAATTGAGTTTTAAATAACTAACCTTGTGGATTAGAGCACTTTAAAAATCATGAATGGCATGTGATTCTCGTATTAGTGAAGCAGCTCCTCTTTTAGATGATTAATGCTGTTGGACATGTGCGCCGTGGAAAGAATCTAAAAATAGTTATCACAAATATGTAATTGCAACTAAGATTTGTCAACACCAAAAAAATAACCCATTTACAGGAGTATTTTTGTTCAACTGAAAATAGCTGTGTTTTGACGTGCGCCTGTCACTGTGTTGGTGAATGTGGGTGTTTCCTATAGGGATGGCCACCTGCTGTTGAAAGCCTCCAGAACTTGCTACTTGCAAACTTGAATTTTGAATATTTTTCATTTTGATCTGAGTACTTTTGTTGAGATTTAGTCAAAGTTTTACTATTTGAAAGAGTTTTTAGATCCTCATTTTCCATGTTTTAAAAATGATAAACTTTTTTAAATCTGCGGTTTCTTAGTCCACTTGCAGATTATAGTTTATTAGAGATCGACCAAGATGGGTTTGGGATATGGGATATGAGCCGATACCAGTGGTTGATAAGTTTCGGCCGATATGTAAGGCAGATTATGGTCATTTTCCCCAAATAATGTTATTTATGTTTACCACAATCTCACGCAAAGCCGTCTTTGTAACCACATATAACTGTATGCACAAAACGTGACCATGCACCTATAGAACAGTTATCTCTTTGATACTCCATATTAACTGATACCATTTATACCATTTATATCCTTAAAACACAGTTAACTTATAACACTGGAGACCCAATAAATGTCATTTATTCTTCAAATCACTACAGAACAGCTTTGTATGAATAACAGTTCAAACATTATGAGGCATTCTAGGCCAAAATAAGCCTGTAAATAATCTTGTTACTTCCAATTAAAGGTCCAACCAGGATATCAGCTTAACCGATACCTGATCCAGCAAATTTTTCAGTACAGACGCTGATATGCAATACCAGTATTGTTATCGGTGAATTCCTATTCTTTAGGCAGCAGGTTGCCAAAACAAAATATTGACTGATAGCCAATATGCTGTACGAAAAGTGCAAATATTAGGCTATCTCTATAATGTTTTATATTAATGTAATATATTGAAATATGTCAAAACAACCTCAGAAAATGTGTGACCAACAAGGAAATCTAATTAAAACTATAAACTGCAGATTTACGACGCCAAAGTCACGTCATCTCTGTGTGCACCCTCATTGATCTATGCACACCAAAGAGTAGCTCGATGTCTTTTGTCCATTGTGTCATTGGCAGGGGACAGTCTTTTTGTCCGGGATTTGTGGGGGTCAAATGAGAGTGATCATTAGAATCATTGGGCAGAGGGGGCAGGGGGGGCAGGGGGGCGGGCGGTCTGACAGGGGTTTAGCGC
>KN482221.1:59868-82631 GCA_000787095.1 Periophthalmodon schlosseri | reverse complement strand
GACAGGGGTTTAGCGCCGGTGATCAACAGCACCTCTACCGGATCAATACCTGGTGAATGGGACGCTTTGACATCTGCTGGTGGAGCGTCTGGCGCGGGGACGCGGCCATCATCGTCTGCCATTGTTCATTGGCTGATTGTGGTTAAAGACCCAACCTGTTAATTCGACTCAACCCACAGATCCGGTCTCCTGCGCGTCTGCGGGTGTGAGATCAACTACTGAACATAAATGACCACAGTTTACCAATCAAACATGTTTCCTTTAGTTTAGCCAAAATGAAGGACCATCACGTTGACATTTGAAGGGTTGTCAAAAGAATCGATATCGCAGTAATCCGTGCTAAAACTAGTGTCAAAACTATCAAAACGAGATACTCATTTGAACTACTGAGTCTTTAGAAGATCACATAGAAGGGACAAATCTTGGCTTTTCCCGAGTTGAAAATGTGTGTGTGTTAGTCATCATTGTGGTATCAAAATCGGTATAGAGCCTTGGCATCGAAATTGAATTATTGAACTATTAGCATTTTAGTAATGCATTTCACTAGTGGCTTTTGTGCATTGAAATTTGACTCTTTATGCAATTTTAAACATCCTCTGTTCTGCAAAATTGACTCTTGTGAGCTTTGCGCCGTGTTATAATGTCGTTACCTCATCAAAAACGTACCTGGAGTTGTGTTTGAGTTTGACCAATCCTTTATTATTAGTCTGTCTACATCTCCAAAGCTCAAAATGATACTATTTTGTGTATTTACTACCGCTTTGCTTTCCCTGTCTCAAACATTGCTAACATTCTGAACGCTTTGAAGTCGCCAAAAACCCTGGAAAAAAAAAAAGAACAGACATATTGACTAGTTCTGAACAAAATCACCCTTCCAACACAAAATCCAAAACGTTCCAAGTTATCGTCAAAGGGCCTTCTCCACCTCCCGGCCGTAGCCTTGTATCGCGTTCCAAAATGAGAAAAATAACCCGTTTGTCAGACCTCTCCTTCCCGAGTCCTCCAGTGTTGCGAGGAAAAGCGCAGAAAACTAGTAGCTTTCGCAGTGTTCCAGTTTCTTCTTTCTGCTCCTCGGCTGCGAGCACAAATCCGACGGCCTTGAAAGCGTTTCTTAGAGCACTATGACATTTCCATCTTTTCCATTAAGCAATATTCCCCCTGCTTTTCATTTGGGAGCGCCGAGTTTTTTCCTGCCTGACGCCGTTCATACTGCGGCTTTGGGCTTGTCATCAATGGCACACGCGGCACAGGGCAACGCGGAGAAGACATTCTGAAGAAGTCGAAATGTTATCCTCAAATAGGCAGGTGCTGGCAGATGGTAATTATGGAGCAGCTATATTTGTTATCTTAAGAACAGAGTGGCTTCATGCTTGTGCATTTACATGCCAAGGTTAGGTGGTATAGTATGGGGGTCTGCCTTTCCTGAAACTTTTTATGTACAATAAATGCTGCTGCCGTACAGTTTTTGATTTTGCGAAATTATGGGATCAATTTAAATGTACAAACGTTGCTGCTAGGCCTGTCAGGATAATTACTATATCGACTTGTTCAATATATGAAAGGTGGAACAATATTTTTTGGGGGTTAATTGCACTACTGGTAGATTTTTGGTTATTTTTTGGCTGTATGATAAGATTTAAGCCGTAAAAGGTTGAATAAATAACTTCTATGACTCATTACAGACGCAAACTAAGTACTAAAGTTTCGTTCTGCTGTTTATTTATTGCACCTCATCTTTTTTTTTTTTTTACAGTATTGTAGATTTAGAATAGTTTTTGTGGTTTAAATCTGCTCTTGGGTTTTTGTGTCAGTGGCATAAATGAGTTTCAATATTATTGTTATAGTCTATATTTATTTAAGGGATATTTCATACTTCAGAAATTGTTATCGTGACAGGCCACAGGCAACAGAACGTCATCGTTTGTCTTTGTTACTATTTTGTGATCACCATACTTATTTGGCAATATATTTTTGTATTGGTATTAGTTCTGACTAGAGTACCGTATTTTCCGGACTATAAGTCGCACTTTTTTCATAGTTTGGCCGGGGGTGCGACTTATACTCAGATGCGATTTATACTCTGGAAAATACGGTATTAATATTAAGATTTCAAAAACGCAGAATTCCGTCTCTTTAAAAATGGTGACATATTGTAGCTTACCATGTACAGTATATTGCTAATTGCTACCGTTAAATTGTGACCTGTGTACCCTGTGATTCCCAGCCTATAGAAACCACACACTCTTAGAACATGAGTTAAATTCATTAACTATTTTTTCATGCTTTTCAACTATGCCCCAAGTCTGGCCATATGTTTGCTAGCAGTAAAATGTCTGGCGCATATTCTGGTTAGGAAAGAGTTTGTAAATATGAAATATGGTACGGGTGACTTGTCTATCATCCCCTTACTTTCCCTAAGATCTCCCAGAGCCCCTCTAAAAGCCCAGGCTGCACATGACTGCTATAGTACATTAGCAGTATAGCCTGTACTTACATTGAAGGTGTACAGCAGTGTTTTTGTTCTTTGTTGTGAGTCAAGGCTCATTCATGTCTGCTCGTCTTTTAAGGTGAACTTCTCTGGGCTCCAGAAGTGTCCCCGCTGTGCCTCTGGAAGACGTCGGCACCTGTCAGCCCCTGTCTGCTGTCGGTTGCCTGCTCTTTCATGTACAAAACACTACGAAGAAAGAAAAAGTTTGAATAGGGATCATTAAGCAGAGAGCTCAACTACGATACGAGGAGATTAAAGTTGATTCATGTTCTGTTGTTTGAGATTTTAAATGTTTTGACATAAGTCTGGAGTATATTTTCTGTTTCATGTTTTAATTTTGGCAAGGTCCCTCTGATCGCTACATTAATGCATGGTTCGGACTTTCTGTTTAAACAATTGAAACAGGAAGTCCATTTTGTATTTTTCTAAGATGTTCACCAAATTTGTTCCAGTCATTTTATCGCTTAACTTGTTTCAACTGCAGAACATCATTAAACATCGCATTGACAATAGACTTGCTGCTAATTTGTCACTTCAAAATGCTTTGCTCCCCCACTGTTGCCAGTAGAGGGCATCAGACTAAGCGTTCAAAAGGAAAATCACAATGTATAGCACTTAATAGTGTTGTCACGATACTAAAATTTCAAACTCGATTTCAATAAGGAATAGACTCGAATCTCAATATATATTTGTTCTGATACGACTCAAGATCATTCTAAAGCTGTTCAGGAAAGGTTTATTTCTGTCCTGTGAATGTGACTTTTTTAGTATCAATACTTGTTCAAATGAGTATCGATTACTATCTGATATGCGATACTTTTGACAACCCTAGTACTTACACCATATGAAATACCAATGGCAAGTTGCAAAGTATAACACATCCCCTTAAATGTATTTCCTGCTTTTCCCTGTTGCTTTTAAGGCTGAGCTCATTTGGAATGGACTGGACTGTAGATATGTGGTGATGGTATGATGCTTCGACCTAAAGCACCTCCGGGAGAGCAGTGTTCTCGTCTCCTTGGAGATGAAGCACACCGCTAGCATACGGCCAGAGACGCGCAGATGCTACATGTCAATAAGAGGAGGCTAGTCATGTCTCATACCGCTACACGCGGCTGGTACAAGGCCGAATGTGCGCAGAAGGAGAAAACATTCTTTACTGTCTCCAATCCATTTCAGTCTCAAGATTCCAGTAAGACAATAATAAGAATCCTTGCTCTGTTTTTCTGTTGGATGCTTGTTAAAATTTGAGCAGAAATGATCCAAGTGAGTCTCTTAGATATATTGGGCAGTAGTATTGTCATCACATTAAAATGTCAAACTCTATTTCGATACTAACAGACTTGATACTTGATACCGATTCCGATACCACAATGATAATAAAGTAAAATTGTTTAGACAATAGAATGTGACTTTAAACATTAAATTGTAGTAATTTCTTTTATATTCTTTCTTTTATGTGGCCTTATATATGTGTAATCCCTCAGTCGTCCAGTAGGTTCCATAGTGGTCCATGGGCGTGTACTAGTCTATGCGTCTTATACTGGTTCTGGTACAGCTCAAGATCATTCTAAAGCTGTTCAGGAAAGGTTCTTTTCTGTCTTGTAAATATGACTTTTTTAGTATTGATACATGCTCAAATGTAATGTAAAAATTTGATACTAGTTTTAGTATTGCTTAGTATCTGTTTTTCGATATTGACTTTTGACAGCCCTACTGCGCAGTGCACCATTTGCTGTAATACCATACCACCCAGTGACATCACAATGTGCACCAATTGTTTTGTTTTCTTGAAAGGGAGACGGACTAAATGTGGATTACTCAAAAACATAAACTGTTTTTTATATAGAAACATTGATAAAGCGATCTGTTTATAATATAGCGCTTTGGAATTCTTGTAAAGTGATAGACCATTTAATTGCTTGCTGGTCATGTGAAAACTGATATCCGGTCTCTGGAGAATGACAATGAATGAGAATAGTACAGTGCTGACACATGGTGAATACAGTATCTCCATAATGAATAATAAAAACACAGTTCAGACAGGGTAATTTCACTTGAACTTCTCATCTTTTAATCTTTTAAAGACAACATACTTTAAATACATTATATCCTTATCAAGAACATACATGGAATATTATGTTTGTCATATGCACACTTACGTAATCATCAAGTCATTAAAGTGGGAGTATTGTGCAAAATCAACTTTTTTTATGTTCTTTACCATGCCATAACATTGTTCGATAATCAAAAACATGTCTAAAGAGGTTTTTCACTATTCGAACCCTCCTTATGGTTAGCAGCACGATCCCGTCCAAGTATATGTCACCCATGCTCCCACACGGCAATTTTCCACAAGTATACAAAAGGAGGATACAAAACGATATAGTACAACTTCACAAACCTGATGTGATGTGCAGTAGTTTCATTAGCGTAATGCGATTGCGTCGATAGCGCTCTGAAGGGGGAGTTACGTAGCAGCAGGGGGAGCAAAGGGAGGGGAGTCTCAGATCGTCAACATTTTAATACGTTGTTTTTGGTGAATGTGACACTTTCAAAATTATAAAGTAGGCAACATGGTGATCTAAATATGTAATGTGTTAGCAATGAATACTCCATAGAAGTGTAATACCTCCTCTTTAAAATATATATAGGATTCAAAGTGACAAGGATTGAACAGAGGCTGTTAGGAGCATTTTCCCGAATAAGTCAAAATACTTGGATTTCCAGTGTAAATAATTTAAATGAGCTATAATAAAATCTCTTTTTAAAGCATTGCGGTATTCGTCAGGAGACGGCTGGCGGTTGCGGTGCTGATGACAACGACCCTGATATAGTTCCAGAAGAGTGATTAGCCCTGGGTGCGAGCTCGATGTACCTGCTGTGGGTCACGTGTGCTCGGCCTGGCTTTTTGGAGGACGTCCAGAGTGAGATGAATGATCTGCACTCCTCTTGGAGCCGGGATCATTCTTCAGGCTATGACGGTTCAGTTCTGGCTTAGTCCCGATTCAGTCATAATTATACTGGATTAATTGTTGTCTGGTTGGGATTTTAATTTGGATCGGTTGTTAACAATGGGAGTTGGTCCAAAGTTTTTCCTCTCCAGGTCAGATGCTCTTACGGAAATGGCGCCTTGTGAATCAGATACTAATTGATACTAAAATTAATACTGAAACTGCTAATTTGAGCAAGTATCGATACTGCAAAAAAATTACATTAACAGGACAAAATTTGAGCTTTCCTGAACAGTTTGTGTAAGTTTGAGCTTTATCATAACTAGTATAAGACCTCATGGTATTTTGCGTATGAAAGTTACATTCTATTACTTCGGAGGTATCGTATCGAGTGTTGAGTCAATTCCTTAGGATCGAAATCAAGTTTGAAATTTTGGTATCGCGCTGGTACACACTAATTTGGACCCGTTGTTGACAATACAAGTTGGGTCCAAAGTTTTCCTCTCTAGGTCAGACGCTCTTACAGAAATGTTGCCTTGTGAATGTTTGATTGATTTATTTCAAGTTTGTGCCAAGAAAGATGACTCATTCTAAACAACAGAAAACCACATTTCTTGAAGAATGTGAAGAAGAAAAACTCGCATAAACCCTCACCCATGCCATCTGTTTTTTGATTTGTTGTTTTGGCTTTGACTAACCATAACCCTTGCCCTACGATTGGATTAGTCACTTTGTCAATGATGCATATATACCACAACACAAGAAAGTTGAAAAGAACCGTATCAGACGTAATAAATCTCTGTATAAATGAGTTTATGCTCACGCAGTAAAAGAATGAATGTATGACGCAACTTTAACTAGTACTGTAATTTATCAGGCCTGAATAAAAGTTTTTTAAACACGCTTTTTATTAACTCCTCGTGTTGGATAGCGGTGCGGTGCGGTCTGGCATTGGCAACTCTTATCTTATTCACATGGCAAGAAGTCAGTATTGCGTCAGTCAAAAGGTTGGACAGACTTTTGTTTACTACTTACACTGTAGATTCTCACTGAAGGCATCAACGCTGTGAATGGACACATACGGGATGTAGTAAACAGAAAAAGCGAGACATTTTTTTATATTAGATTCCACAAGATGGCCACGCTTTGCTCTGATCGTTGCTTTTGCGCCCTCTTAGCGTTCCACTAATGAACTCTGACAAGGCACACGTGAAGTGAAGTGAAAACCATTTCAGGAGACTTCATCATGACGTTCACTGAGAGAAGGCCAAGGGTTTGCAGCACTGTCGACGAAGCAAAGAGGGGATACTTTGAGGAATCGGAATCTAAAATATAAAACATATTTAAGTGGGCGACAGTAGCTCAGGAGGTCGAGCGTTTGTCCACTGATCTGAAGTTTGGCGGTTCGAATCCCGCTCTTGACATAAACATCATTGGTAAAGTGGTCAGATCCACTGACCAACATGTTAGGCGAGGCAATTCCAGCTCCCACAGATGAATGCTGTTGTTGTGTTCTTCGGCAAGACGCTTACCTACCTCGTTCCCGGTATCCGCATACACTGGTGTATGAATGTGTGTGTGGTTCCTTGATGTAAAGTGCTTTGAGAGCCTTGAAGGTGGAAAAGCGCTATATAAAAATGTGAATATTTACCATCAATTGTATTATATTTTCCCCATATATTTGATGTTTTCTGTATCTATTTAAAATGTAGAAAGTAGCAAACAAAGAAAAAAAAGATTGAATGAGTTTGTCTATTCAAACATTTGACTGGTAGTGTTTGTCTCTATGAATGAGAAAATGGATTCATATTTTGAATCAACACGACCCAGCGGCTTTGTAGGTCCAGTTAGGCCCTCGGCGCCCTTGACCTGGTTTGTGTGGGATCCTGGTACGTCCGGCTTGGTTCCACTTTATGTGAGTGTTTTGGAGTTTTGTGAAAGCGCACTTTTTGCACACTGCGGCTAAGAGGCTCATTGCAGTCAAAGAGGCTGTTGATGTGCCGGGGGCATGGGGGGTATGGGGGAGGTACGGTGGGGGGTACGGGTATAGAGAGGCGATTGTGTACCCCCTTCTCCCCTGCTCTCCCTGCCAGCGTCTTGTGGCTGGCCTGTGGCTCTTGGCAGCTCTGAAAAGGTGGGAGATGTTTGTTAGCGTTCATGTGGGTGTTTGGATGGGACCGCGCCACCCATCTGGAGAGCAGCTGCTTTATCAACAACTTTGAACGGGTACTTCAAATGCTCTTCAGGCAATGGAAGGGGTTGTTGTAGGTTGGCAACTTGGTATAGCTTGGAAGAGTGCGCTGTTGGTCAAATGTGTTTACAGATGGAGTGTTTGAAGGGCCTGCATTATGGGATTTTCTGATCTATGTTATAATGGTATTTCCTTATCACAAACAGACCTGGGGTTTTGTTTTGTTCCATTCACACATTTAACACACAAATCCTGCATGTTTAGGCTGAGTTTTTTTCTGAGACGGAAAAAACACTCTGTTCCACCTTGTGATGTCATGTGGTAATACAGGAAGTCCTCCACTGTGTTTTTAAGCTCAATACACTTTCACTGGAATTATTTGGATAATTTCAGCCCGAGAATTGCCTTACTCTACTGAACTAAAGGTAAAAGGAGCTGTTAATGACTGCTTCATGACATCATAAGGTAAAACAGAGCATTTCGACCTTTGGAGATGAGCCAGACTAATTAATAAAGGGTTACTCAAACATGTGTGAATGAAACAAAACACAACTCCAGGTATGTTTTTGATGAGGTAACAGCATTATAACATTTAAAGCTCACAAGAATAAATTTTGCTCTAATATAGGACCTTTAAGTTTGTGTGCAAAGGTGCATTATGTAAGGCTTTCTTTTCTCCATGGAGATGTTGTTCCTGGAATGTTCCACAGCATGGTGTTAAATCTCCATGGAGACAAGCAGGCGACTCCACCAAAACAAGGTCAGAAAGATGCAGGGCAGATCTATGGAGAGGCAACCCCGCTTGCAGTAAGACTACAGATATTTTTGAGCAATAGCACCTCTAATTGAATAAATTAAGTATTGATAACTTTAATGTGCCACTGTGCAGCATTCGAGCAAAGCAATAACATCTCTATGGAGATGAGCACGTTGCGGACCATTTACCTATATGGAAATTTGTGCTCTGCATTTGATCCATCCATCTCTTCATAACAACCTCTCAGGAGCAGTGCATCGCCCATTCCAGATCATGTGCTATGTTCATGGTTCGGAGTACCTAGCCTAGCATGTTTTAGCTTGGTGGAGAAGACCAGAGCACCTAGAGGAAACCCACCCAGACACAGGGAGAACGTGCCCATCTCCTCAATATGAGGCGAATGTGCCAACAACCCTGCTACCATAAAATTTTTATCAGCAACTTCCTGCTTAAAATGGTCATGAGTTCTTGAGTTGTTGTCAAAACAACAGGATTTTGTAGTTATGGCATGGGATAAAATTACTCTGTGCACAACATTGCAAAAATAGGTTAAGCCCATGAAATAAACAAAAGCAGATGTTTTTAATCAGAACTTGTTGCCAGCGCGTAGCATTTCGCATAAGCCTGAGAAACACCTGAAGTATCCGCTCCACATGTTTCCTGTTAATGCTTGTGCTGCTTGCTAACGAGCTGGTGCGTTCGAGGACTGTGCCAAAGCTGTGTTGTTTTGGATTCACCAGCTTTTCTTCACATTTTTTCTTTTTCACCAGCAGCCGGGTGGGAGCTGGTTTTTCTGGTTTCAGAATTGAAAATCCTTGGAAAACCACAGAATTTTTCCCTCCTAGTAGGCGTAGTGTTTGTGCTAGTGGAGTAGAAGGTGTCGTTTTTAGCCCTGTACCAGTACTTTTCCATGGAACGCCGTCATGCATGAGATGGCCCAGAGCGCCTGATGGTTCAGACGGGAGCTGAGCATGGATCATTTAGGCTTTTCATTGTGCTAGTCGTATGCACACTGTTTTAAATCCTTATCCCCATACTTGGTGAGCATGGTAACAAAACCCTGAGCAAAATTGAGTAAGAGTACTGTAGTTAGTTCAAGATAAAGTGATAGAAATGCAAAAAGTAGTGAAATAAAGTAGAAGCAAAACTCTTCGCTATAATTTTTTTTCAATCAGATGGACCAAATGAGAATTTTGTTTTAGTGTTTCCAAAGATCATGCATTTGTTTGAGCTTTTTAGAGACATTTAGACTTGAGCCTGATGGAAATATTGATACTTTGCAGCTGATGTCATCAACATTCCCTGGGGGTGTGATGCTAACTTGAGGCACTGCTCTGTCTGAGGCTTTGTTACTCAAGTTAGACTTTATCTGAGCTTTGTTTTAACACAGCCTGATCAGAAAAGGATGACTTTGTTGGAACTACAACAGGTGAGCCGATTTTTGTTGTTAAACAAGCCTCTCACATAAAACTACAGTCACAAGCTAGCTAGCATTAGCCAACAGTTTTTCAGTTAGCCACCCTCACCCTGAAAATGTGTTGTTTAAATCCATTTTGTATTTTGTCGGTTTTCAGACAAACTTATCTGGCTGTGTTTGCTAATGTGTGCATTGTGTCACCATGGTAACTGTTGAACACCCCTCCCCCTCCCAGTGTGATGTCATGGCAAAGTATCAATAGTAGCAAAAACTTCTACTCATGTTAAAGCACTGTAAAAGTATGACAGTGGTTCAGTGAGTAGAGAAGGTTGGTGACTCAAATTCAGTTCTAGCTTGTTCATACTGACGTTGTGTCCTTGAGCAAGTCTTTAATTCCCTCAGTCATGCCTGTTATGCGCAGTGCTGGTAGCGGCCGGAGAGGCAACAAAAGTTAGCACCATTTAAGTGTAAGAAGTATAGAAGTCTCAAGGTTGAAAAGCGGATTATAGAGCTATCCAATTATGCACATTATGTTTTTTCTCTGCCTCCGTGCTAGTCTCTTGTGCACCATGTCGAGCCCTAATTCCTCCTCATTTCCTTTTATTTACCTGCTGCCATGGCGACTGTGTGGAAAAAGAACCATGCTAACCTGTGTTTCTGCTGCTAACCCCGAGCTTGTTTGGCCTGCTCGCGGATAGAGCCTTCTTTGTGCAGTGCTGCTCCTTTGGCGTGGGCCTCCAGTCAGTGCAGCGGCTCCTTATGTTATTGGATCTGCTTCCTCTGAGCTCATGTGAAGCTAAACCAGGTCAAACAGGCAAAAGCAACTGTGAAATCACTGCTGTAAGCCTTTAGCGAACAACACCATGATGTCACGGAAGGCTGTAAAAGTCTGCAGACCTTTACAGCAAAACATACTTGTTTCTCTTTTATTTAATTTAATTTTTTCCTAGAGCTTGAATTCTTTTTAGCTCAGTCACTTTTTCTTGACTTTTTGGGTAAATGACCAGTTTTATGAGTTCACATAAAAACAAGATCCTGCAAGTCACTCTAGAAACATGCACAGCTACGTAATGGAGCATACAGCAACTACCAACACTGACTTGCTATAACTTTCTGGCTGTAACACTAAAGACGGGGTATTACATTTCTATGGGGGATTAATTGCTAACACATTACATATTTAGATCACCGCGTTACCTTTTATTGTTTTGAAAATGCTATTCGCTGCAAACGACCTATTAACATGTTTCATAAGCTTCACTTTTGTTTTTGAGTCCCTGCTTCCTTTGCTCCCCACGCTAAATCACTCCCCCTTCAGAGCACTATCACATTACAATCAGCATGCATCCCGCTAATGAAACTACTGCACATCGCATCAGGTTTGTGAAGTTGTAATGTATCGTTTTGTATCCTGCTTTTGTGTTTTTGTGGAAAACTGCAGTGCGGGTGAATGGGTGAAATAGGCTTGAGGACCGAGCGTTGGACAGAATTATACTGCTACTCGTAAGGAGGGTTTGAATTAGGGCCTGGGAGAGATCGTTTGATTACTCAAATGTGCATGAATGACCTCTAGAACCTCTTCAGGCATGTTTTTGATTTGGCAGTATATGCTAAAACGGAGGACTTTTTAAATCTTGTGTGTAGTAATCACATTCTGAACCCGTCTCGGTGCGTTAACACTGGAGAGCAGACGTGTTCCATAGACTTTTTGTGCACCCTCTCCGCAGAGCTGCACCTGTGCCTTCAGCCTGTGTCTAAATACAGATGTAACCTCTGCCTGACTCTGAGCACAGCTGTGGGGGAGCGGGGACACACGGGGCCTGCCTCTGTGCACAGGGCTGTATATGGAGCTATCAAAAACACACTGTGATATTATGATATTATGTATAAACCTCGCGGATCAGTATTCACGTGTTACGGTCTAAAATATGGACCATTTGTGCAGTTGGGATCAAATATCAAAAGATTTCCATTTATTATTCATTATATGAGCTTTCAAAACTTGGATATCAGATATGAGTATTGACATCTCAGTCTGTATAACCTACTGTGTACTAAAAACAAGTTAATTAGAGACTTACGGGTACACAATATACCACCTGTTTGTCTCCATGGTGCTGTTATTGCTTTTCCTAGAAGGTTCCACAGTGCAGCATTAAACTTGCATACGTAACTTGCATGGTGACAAGCGGGTGATGCCAGGTTACAGGTCAGATCTGTGAAGAAGCGACCCCACTAACTGCAAGAATCTATTTTTTCAAGGTACGCTTAAGCAATAAAAACGTGTAATTGAATAAATGCAAGATGAATATTGGTTTAATGCCATGCCGTGGAATCTTGCAGGCAAACCAAGGACATCTCCATGGAGACAAGACAGTGGCGGACCTCCTACCAGAAAAGTTACACAGTGCACCTTTTATAGTACGTACCACTAGGGTTGTCCAAAGTATTGAAAATCAGATACTAATCAATACAAAAACTGTTATCAAAACTAGATACGCATTTGAGCGGGTACTGAAGTATCGAAATTCAATGGACAGGAATGAATCTTTCCTGAATGGCTTTAGAATGATCTTGAGCTGTATCAGAACAAGTATAAGACACATAAACTGAGGGATTACACGGATATAACACCTATGGTAATATATAAGAAAGTTCTATGATTTTAATGTTGAAAATCACATTGTATTTTATTACCATCGTGGTATCAGGATTGGTTTTGAGTATCGAGTCTATTCCTTAGTATCAAAACCATGTTTGAAATTTTAGTATCGTGACAACACTACATACCACTACTACCCACCCAGAAGGAATGACTGGATGGGCTAACAGAGAAACCGTTCTGATGGCTTCACTATGGTTCTTAACGATTGCTTTTCCCGGGGATAATACAGTCTTTAATGGCTCTGAAAATGTTCTGGACAGTGACATCCTCCCCCTCGGTCTCACTGCTTCATCTGCCCCCTCTCTCAGGTCAGCCGGCCCGCAGCAGTAGTGGCTGTAAAATGGCCGCCTGCCAACTGGGAGCACCTGCAGAGCTCCAGCATTCCATCACAGGAGCCCAGCACACAGATGTCATACGAGACCCGGGAGGGCGCTTTCGCCTGGGGTGGGGGGAGGGGAGGGCTGCACTGGGCGGAGGGGCAGAGGTTTGGCACGGCGGACCCGTAATGGAGCCCGAGCGAGAGCCAGCGTGAGAGCCAGCTGCTGCAGACACACTCCTAATGAGCTGTCCCGTCCCGGAGCGGAGACGAGGAGCCACCGCCGAGGCTTGTCTGCGCGTTTAGCCCGCTCCCTCTCAGACGTCCTGACATATTTAGGTTTCAGAGTGCTCTTCATTAGCGTTTTACTCACTACGTCGCACTGCTGTTTAGCCTTTGTTCTGCGTGCCCCGGATTTGTTCAGATACCGAAGTGGAAATGTTAGCTGTTTAAGAAGGTGTGGAAAGTCATGAGCAGCATAGGAACTCGAGCCTGAACCAGACAACTGTATGACCTTAAAGTGGAGTCCTGATGTACTGTGGTGGTTTGCAGAGACGGGGAGTGTAGCCAAAAAATGTACTCGAGTAAGAGTAACGCTACTTCAGAATAACATTACTCAAGTAGAAGTACAAAGTGGTCCAAGATATTACTCAAGTATCAGTGACAAAGAGTAACTATCGGGATGTAACATCAGATTTATCATTTTAAGTTAATGTCATTTGAAGAACAGAACCTTAAAAAAAAAGAAAAAGAGGTATTTCCAAAGGATAGACAGAAAAATAAGAAAAACTAAGGAAGGAGCAGTGCAAGAAACACAAATGTTCAAATCATTTCATATTGTCAACATAGAGCTTTTGTCACTTGTAGATTTACTCACAGTGGGAAGAGGAACCAAAACCTTTACTCAAGTAAGAGTACTGTTACTTCAATAAAAACATTACTCAAGTAGAAGTAAAACTATGCTGCGGGAAAAGTACTCTGAAAAGTAAAGTAAAATTTTTTCAAGTATATGTAACTTAGTAAATGTAACTGAATACTACCCACCTCTGATAGTCTAAAATACTTTATGGTAATTTGGAAACGGCAGTGGCACAGTGGGTTAGTGTTTGCCCACCAACCAGAAGGTTTAAACATTGCGGAGATGCTTACTACTAATAACTCCAGGGCACTTATGGCTACAGAGGTATTCACCGCTACTTTATAACTTCATTCACGGCATCACAGCAGTACAGCATTTTCCCAGTTCTGCGATGACGCACTTATTTTTTCGGGAACAACCCAACTCTCGATCCAATGCACTTCTGAAGTTTAGTGAATGTCCAGTGTTAAACTTGGGAAAGACAAAAGCCAGCGAGGCGCATTAGACTCTTTGACCTTTTGCTGAATGACTTTACAAATGCCATGATGAGAGAAATGACTAAAGTGTACGTGCGTGGCCTCTCCATTTCCAGCTCCTATTACCCAGCTCATCAAAGCCCACTGTTTCTCACTGTGAAGGAGAGTCACCCAAGTCACTGCTCCGGAGAAGGACACCCGGTCTGTCGATAACCTTTTCACACAAATGAGCGCTCCGGCAGACGCACAAACGCCCGCTCTTGCATTCATACTTGATTTAGTTGGAGTGCTCTAAATTAGTGCTGAGTGCATAAGCACGGCATTCGGCTTTCAGGACACCTGCTCGGAGAATCCACTCAAACGGCCACATACCAGGGCAAGGACGGCTTCCCAAAATACTGCGCATCTACTGCAGTAAGTGCCAAAAATTCTCCAGCCTGGATATCCAATTAGGCAGGTGTGAAAGCGGTTTACAGGAGACGTGTTGAGCTGTTTTCAGGCGGCTGTTAAAATACTTTAGGACACATTAAGATAGGAATTGTACTTTTTATAACTTCAATTATTGTGTATACACTAGTGTTGTCATGATGCAAAAAATGTAATCTCCATTTCGATATTAAGGAATAGACTTGATACTCTATACAAATTCCGATACCGCAATGATAATAAAAAACTTTTTCTTTAGACAATAGAATGTGATTTTCAACATTAAATAATAGTACTTTATTTTATTTTATCTTTGTTATTCAGGTAGGTTCCATAGTGGTCCATGGGCGTATACTAGTCTATGTGGTCTTAGACTGTCTGATACAGCTCAAGATCATTCTAAAGATATTCAGGAAAGGTTCATTTCTGTCTTGTGAACTTTTTTAATAGTTTTGGTATTGATTGTATCTGATTTTCAATACTTTTGGCAACCTTATACACTATACGGAATGACTCTGTAAGCAACTGTAGCAACTGACTGGAATGGAGTCTTGGTTGAACAAAAATATTTATTGATTGACCAGCTTGTTATTGGGATTATATGGATTTATATGAACCACAGATTAAAGGAGATGGCTTGGAGTGAAGTAGTTCTGGTCTGGGAGTGAATTTTTGAGTTTAATCTGCCTTTTTTAACAAATAAAAACACTGTTTACTAGTAGAGTTTTGTATAGATAATATTTTTGTATAAATATGTATAATTGCTGCTATCTTGCATCGCCCCCTTTTAGTCAACCCATTGATGCACTTAGCTTTTCTTTAGTCAACCAAGAATTTCTTTAGTTGACAACAGCCCCATAAATGACAAAAATTAGCCATCAGGTCTTTGTAGAAGTGGGACATTTTTGGTTAGTTTTTCTGTATTGGGGTTATTTCTGCTTTAGGGTTTGGTTTCAATATTATCGTTTATCGTATACATTGACTTCAGCAATGTATCGCACTTCAAAATTTGTTATCGTGGCAGGCCTACATTTTACTGCTGTTTTTGTGCATTGGCGTTGCAACACTGAAATTTCCTCAACGTGAGACGAATGAATCTTATGTTATCTAGATTCTGAAGCGTTTGCTTCTTCAGGAGACCAGCTCAGCACAGAGGATTGTTAAAAAATAGATGAATGAAAAAAACACTCCAGGTATATTTTTGATGAGAACATTATTAAAATGGTTGGCGGCTCAAAGTGGTCTGTTTTGCTTACTCCGCCCTCTTTGATCTCTCCACGGCGCGATGCTGCTGCTGTAAAGATCTGAACCTTCTCATGATGGAGTCAAAGGCAGATGTCCCATGCACAGTTGAGTTATTGGCCGGTGCCTTCGGGGTCCGTGCTAGCCCGCGGAGCCCGGATAATGGCGCTCTCTGGCCCAGTGAGGCTGAATGGGTGGATCCCCTCTGCCCGCTTTTGTCCCCTGATCTCCCCCCACAGGGCCGCTGCATTCCCGGCTCAGGACGGTGTCACGCAGCCCTACTGCCCCCAAACAACCGCGGAGGGAGGGGTCGGCATGGAAACGTATACATTTAGAACAAAAAGAGCCAGATCGGTTTATACAGTACTCGCAGGTGTTTCTAAAAGGCATTTGTTTACAGCCATAGCTTGGGTATTACACATATACAACTTAACGGCGCCGTACCTGATTTAAAAAATGCAGAGAACTAGTTCATTTTAAACTGTTTGCAGTGGCTCTTATTCCTCACTTTCCAGTGCATTCCTAGCAACATAATTATTCATTGCATTGAGTTTATAACCGCATTTCACAACTTTCAGAGGTAATGCTAACAGCTAGCATGCTAACAAGCTAACGCACCAGCTTTACTTCTTGGTTTGTGCAGGATAAAAACGCTTTATATTTTGATACAGACGGCACACGCGGTCTCATTTTGACCCAAGAGCTGCTTTTACCTTAGATCTAGACTAATTTTACTTTATTACATGAAAAAAAATGTGTGCAGTTCCTTTTAATTAATGTGTTAGAGTCTTGGAGCACTGAGAAGAGAAGCAGTTTAAAGAAAGGGCTTATTAAAAGATTTAGTTGTAGTTTTGAAGATACTTTTAGCAAGATACGAACGCTCTGAAGGCAATTTGAGCACTGAAAGTATAAAGTATGGTCTTCATGGGTTGTATGGACTTTGGAATTTTAAGTGTAAATTTGCATTCAAAACTTCATGCATGTTTTGATGAAGAAACACCACTGTAACTGATTAAGAACTCCAAAAGTACAGGAGAGTGGACCTTTTAATAGCACAGCATGACATTTGGTTATTATGTTGTAGACGTCTTTGACCTTTTAGAGAAGATCACTGTTGGTTTTATGGGCTCACGTAAGGCTTATGTCATGGAGTTAAGTCACTGCGAACTGCTAAAACAGATCTTATTATTGTCAGAACTACAGAGCGCTGTAACGAGATGGAAAAACATCTGTTTACCTGTGCATGCTATCGTGCTCTCAAAATGGCTCTCAATTAGATGCAACCTATTTAGGGCTGCACGTTTTGTGAGCAACATCTAATTATGATTATGATTAGATTTGCGTTGTGTTGTTTTTTTTGTTTTTTTTTTAAAATTAGGTTTCTGTTCAAATTTCAAATTTTACACACGTCCCCGAGAATTGACAAAGACTGAAATATGAACTGACAAACTAATACAAGAATCGCATTTCAGAACATGTTTGCACAGATCTAAACTACAGGATTAGCAGTTTAAACCCAGAATAAGACGGGTTATGTATTTATTTTTTGGGGGGAATTACAGTACTTCAAAAAATTGCGGCATTTGCGATTGCGATGAATTGTATTCATTCTAATTGCAATTATGATTCGATCACGATTAATCTTGCAGCCTTACGCCTAATAGTAGTAGTAAAAGTGATGCACTAACCTAAGATATAATTGCATCTCAAACTCCATTACAATGCATAGACTCCCCAGTGTGACGGAGGCTCAGTGATTGTTACCTGCTCCCCGGATGAGATGTTTGAGATGGCCGTGGACGCATCCCTGATCAGTGCTGCCAGAGGAGGTCAGGATCCGCAAGTCGACTCGTGAGTGAGGAGAGCATAAACAAAATGTCACCCAATACAAACTTTTGGATGCGCTTTCAGTTTGTTGTCACTGTAGCTCCTGTCTTGTCCTCTCTCCGAATATGACACACACAGTCCCTTTTCATAAAGTTTTTGACTCCTGTCTAAAATGCAGTGTATGTTGACTCTGCTAGAACGTATTTTCAGATAGAATCATACTTTGTGATAGAGCTCAACAGTGCCTTATACCCATACCGCGTATTTTTTTCATTCACATGTAATCCTACATGCTGTGGCCCTCTCGAAGTAGTATTTAGAGTAATTCATGCATGTTTGTGTAATCATCATACTCCTGTATTCAAGACATCATTAATTCGATCAACACCGCCACCAGTACACACCCACTGCTCTGTAATTTCTTAATTCTCCAATTTAATTTTTTAAGTTGGTGATGCGCGTAGGATTGGCAGCATCATGAAGCCATTTTGGTGCAAATGAAAGAAAAAAAACGCTACTCACTAGCATGATGTGCAGCTGTCCACAGGAGGGGCATTTCTCCCATTGGGCAATGCAGAAGTCAGCTGACTTATTTCTCTTATTAAGTCGTTATAGCCAATATTGCGATTTAAAACTTCCCAATTATAACATATGATAACTATATGGTTGACAAAAGCACAATACGTCTTCTTTAAGTGGCTTCACACACCAAAAATTGCCAGCAGAAGGTGTCATAACTACTGCCTATGCACTGACATTGACAACATAATGCTTACTTTTACAACATAAACTACTTTTTTCCACATTTCACAACTACACTATTTAAAACTGAGCATAAAAACTCCAACGCTTCTAAACAATGAAAAGGCGCAGTGACTGTAAATATTTGTGAAAGAATGGCTAGCCTGCCGGAAAAGTAAATGCATAACTGACTGCCGTACGCAGGGTAGGCGGGCTCTTCTCCCCAGCACGGAGGATAGGCTATCCCAGGCCAGCCGCTCCACATTCCTAGCATGCTGGACGGGGGCTGTAGGGGGGCGGGACGGGGGCTGCGTGTGGACTTTATGGGCTGTGTTTCTGCTAGTCCCACACATACCTGCGGTCCAAGTGCATGCTGTAGAGGCTTAGCTCGCTTAACCCCTTCTCACATGTGCGCTAACATTAGCCACCGACAGCCCGCCCCGAGCTCTGAGAGTTTCTTCAGCCGGACCATGAGGCTGCGTTGCGCTAAGTAACGTTTAAGCTAATGTCGTGCCCAGATATTTGGCCGCAGCCTGTTTAAGCCTGGTACAATATACACATGGCTACTCGGTGTGCTTCCCGTATTGGTGGGTGATACGACGCTATCAGATTACACTACCAGTCAAAAGTTTGGACAGACTTATGCATTCAGTGTTTTTTTTTTTTTCTTTATGTTTACTACTTTTTACATTGCAAATATTGAAGACATCATGTAGGAAAGATGTATTGAAGTCCCCTTTGCTTTGTTTCCAAAACCTTGGCCTTTTCTCAGTGAGATTCATGATGAAGTTTCCTGAAATAGTTTTCAATGTTTTTTTTCGCAGAATAGTTATTACACGTTTTTTTGTTTACTAAATTTCATGTGTGTCCATTAATAGTTTTGATGCCTTCAGCGAGAATCTACATTGTAAATAGGTGTCAGTTATGTAACGTATAAAATAAAAAAGTAAAAATTCTAACAAGGGGAGAAAAGTGAAATTTTTACTTTTAGTTGGGAAATTTGTCCTTAGCATTTGACCCAACTGTAACCAGTGCTGCTATGTGACTGCAGTCCAGTATCGGGGCTCTTGTGCCAGTATCCTAATCAATAGTACCTAACTGGGGGATTAAACTATTGTGCATGTTTTTGGTTGTTAAGGTAATCTCAGGTACTCAGCCCGAACATGCATACTCCACCCAAAGGAATTAAACCAGTGACTTTTTGCTATGATGTGATGCTATACGCCGGTATACGCCCATAGACCACTATGGAACCTACCTGGACGACTTGGGGATTACACAGATATAAGACCAGATGATATTGGACGTATCGAGTCTATTCCTTGGTATCGAAAGCGAGTTTGAAATTTTAGTTTTGAGCCAACACTACAACGCAATCTGGTCTTAAAGATATATTTTTATAACAATGTTGATCTATTTCTTCACCATTGCACTTCCATAGCTTCCTTGTCCAAACAAGTGGAGCGGCAGAAGCCCCAAAAATCTACCACACCAGAGCTTTGAAGCCATCCATTGCGCAGATGTAAAGCAAACAGTCTTTCCTTTAGCTCAAACCCGCTTAATCACCGAGCAGTGTCTGTGCAGTGCTCCTCTGGCTCGGCTCAGCAGCAGTCTGACTCGGCGCAGATAAGATTTCCTGAGGGGAAACAATAGTGTGAAACGCAGGAAGCCATTAGAAAGGCAGGCCGCGTGTCTGTCCTGCTGAGTAAATAGTGTCTGGGCCTCCCCCCTCACACAAGCAGCACTCCAACAATAAAGCCAGGAAACACTGTACTCTCCAGCCCTTTGTCTCCTGAATGGGCCAAACCACACATGTCACTATGTCAAGTTTAATGTGCGCTTTATTGTGAGAGGAAATACCGGGATCGGGAAGTGTTAGGGTTATTGACACGGTGAGTGAATATACATGGCAAAAAGGTACATTCACTTGTATCCGCACAAATGATTATGGAATGTTCCACAGTTTGGCTTTAAACTATATATCTTACTGTGAGCAGGCTTGCCTCGCCACAGATCTGACCTGTTACTTACTGTACTGTGGCATGTTCCAGGCAAAGCTCTAACACTTAAATCAATGCTCCAAAAAGTTGTGTTTTTTAAATTCGGTTATTAGTTTCACATCTGTAATCAAAACTAACTTTGAAACCTGGACTTCCCTTGGACCAATTAGGCTGTATGAAAAAAAATCACTTTGTCTTTGGTTGGTCTAAATATAGTTCAGAGGTAGTAGCTTAGACTGCGTATGCCGCAAAAGTAATTAGAGGCTATTGTATAGTGTTATATTTCTGGGCAGTTCCTGGATTTGGCTGACCCACTTTACTTTTAAACCAACGGCAAATTCTGATTATAAGCTCTATTTTTACACCAAACGACTGCCATGCTAAAGTGTGCTAGCGTCATACTGGAAATACTTGTGATGCTTTGGAGATTGGCATGAAGAGTTCATCTTATGAGCAGGCTAATGCTAATGTGAATGTGATGCTGCTGATGTTGCGCTACTGCAACAGAAGTGGCACAAATCCGGTCATAATGCTGGCGTCTGTTTATGGAAATAGTTGACCCCGCTATAGTGGGACTATTATGCAAAGTCGAATTTTTCGAGCTTTCTCCCATTTTGTAATGTTGTTCCCTCATCAAAAACATGCCTGAAGAGGTTTTATGTGTCATCTATGCATGTTTGAGTAATCTAGCGATCTCTCCCAGGCCCTTTTTGAACCCTCTTTATGGTTAGCAGTAAGATTCTATCCACTGCTCAGCTCACAAGCCTACGTCACCCATGCTCCCGCACAGCAATTTTCCACAAATATACAAAAGCAGGATACAAAACGATACACTACAACTTCACAAACCTGTTGCTATGTGCAGTAGTTTCATTAGTCTGTTGGGCTGTTATTCCACCTACTGCCCCATGTTTAGCACTGGGGTCGTGTCAGTGTGAATCCACCTGCCACCACAACACTGACCTGCATTCACCAAATTGGTCATGTCTCCGGATTAAGGCTACGCTCTACTTACCTAACACCTTTCATTCACTTTTCACATCACCCAAATTGTTTTTTTTTTTCCATTTGGCCTACATTTACGGTGGCCTGGGAGGGTCATTGAAAGTCACCTTTTGCATGCGGCGCTAAGCTTACCTGGTCCGTCCGCTTTAGCACGTTGCGTCCTTACTACTTAGTCAGGATCACTCATTGACTGGCCTACATTTTGAGCTCAGTGTAATTGATATTTGGTTTTGTCCCCAGATTAGGCAGCGACTAAGCAGGTTAGCATTGAGGATTTTCGCAGATTAATTCCGGGAGTCGTAGCAGGGCAGGCTGGCCACTCTCCACACTCCCGTTGCCGTAGCGTATGTCTTACCTGGGATTTAGAAGCATATGAAAAGGAAATGAGATCAGGAGGAGCGATAGATCAGCTGGAGCCTCAGAACGAATGAGATGCACACTGTTGTGGACAGGTGTCTGCTGTTTGTCCTGGCCGCATTGGAATTGATTGGGGATGTTCCGGAGATAAAAGAAAGGACTAGAAAGGACTCAATACTAAGGAATAGACTCGATACTTCTTTAACAAGATGATGATAAAGAACACTCCTCCTTTAGACAATAGAATGCGATTTTCAACATTAAATAATAGTACTTTCTTTTATATTACCATGTGCTATATCTGTGTAATCCCTCAGTCGTCCAGTAGGTTCCATAGTGGTCCATGGGCGTGTACTAGTCTATGTGTCTTATACTTGTTCTGATATAGCTCAAGATCATTCTAAAGATATTCAGGAGAGGTTCATTTCTGTCCTGTGAATTTGACTTTTCTAGTATTGATACTTTCTCAAATGAGTATCTAGTTTGGATATTAGTTTTTGTATCGATTACCGTCTGATTTTTGACAGTTTTGACAACCCTACAATCATACCTATTTTCATAGAGCATAAAAGTCATACAAATGAATGGCTGCGAAGTAGGACTGGGCGACACAATAACATGTACAACAACTACATCTATGGCAACTGTCTTGAAGGAGTAATGAAAAAAAAAAACAAAAACAAAAATCCAGACTTTAAATTATTGCAATTTAACACAAAAATAGTCTACAATGCAACTACATGGTGCAAGGAATAATGAAAGCAAACGTTTTTAGGTTAGGCTTTTGCTAGTTGCATCACAAACAATAAAAAGTCATTTGAGTCATTAGAATGAAACATAGTGCAAAATAAGCATCAGCATCTCCACAAACTGGAGGATTCAAACGTGTAGTTCTTGAATGAGTTTCTGCTTCTCCTCGTTTTTGGGCCATGTGCTACGGACCGCTAGCTCCTCTCCTCCCCGCAGATTCACAGCTACTAATTTAGTAGTAGTTAAGTGATTTCGCGTGTGTTTTTATAGGGCCCTAGTGACCCACCCCCTA
>KN482221.1:28303-49792 GCA_000787095.1 Periophthalmodon schlosseri | reverse complement strand
TATACTCCACGAAAATGGAATACACTTCAAGGAAACGCAAAACTGGATACGTCGGTGACACAATCGCAATTTAATAATCTGGTAACAAACTTTTATACACACACCTGCACCTGTTTTTATTGTTTTATATGGACTTATGTACTTGTTTGTTTTGTTTGTTGCTTCTGTTTGTATTGCATTTTAAACAGGGCACCCATGAAAAAGAGCCCGTGTGCTCATATTGGGTTCCCCTTTATAATTAAAAATATTAAGAAAAAGCTAAATATGTCGTGCCCCAATACAGATATATTATATAAGCAGCTCTTGAGGTCAAAATAAGTCTGCTGCTTGTGTCTATATCTAATAGTTTTGTTGTCCGATAGTCAGGAAGTATTCGTTAACATGCTTGTTGCTACTTGCTGCTCTGGTCTCTTGACAGTTGGAAAGTGCTTTTAAACTCATCGTCGTGAATAATTAGGATGTTTGGAATGCTTAAAGGTAAGTGGGGAATAACTCCACGGTAAACCATTTAAAAAGAACTGTTTTTCACATTTTAAAGATCAAGTACAGCGCCTTTAAGAATGCCACTTAAGTCAATCAGATACAGGATTTTGCTGTATTTTTAACCTTTAGTAGCAATGTAGGTGAAGTATCATGGACAATATTCGAAACCGGTTAGCCTCTGGTTATCGCATGAACACTCAACTCATTGCACCACTGCTGCTCCTCTGATACACTACTACTTTTAATGATAATGGATTGTATTGAGGTTTTAGTCTGTTTTAGACCATAATATGTACATACCAGGTGGTCGAAGTTTCTTGCCTGGAGGCACAACGGCACAAATTGGAATTGCGAATGACGTTCCATAACCTTCCAGTGCTAAAATTGAGATTTTATTTCATAACTGATAACTATCCCTACATCTTTTCTCTGAAGGCAAATTATATTTAGACCTATTAATCTAAACATGCTTATCTTTTGATTGTTGAGCGTAATGCAGTTTTTTTTATTTGATACTAAAATTTAAAACTCAATTTTGATACTAAGGAATAGATTTGATACTCAATACAGATTACGATACCACAATGACAATAAAAAACACTCTTTATTTAGACGATAGTATCTGATTTTTGATACTTTGACAACCCTATATTCCTCATAAACAAGAGCTACAAGACAGAAGACATTTACAGACTGACTGGTGACTAAAGCCGACACGTTCAAGTGCATTTGGAGAATTTACGTCATGTTTATCCAATGATCTCTTAAATGCGCTTTTATTTGCTTTTATAGGGGACAGCGAGGCGGATTTGTGGACCGTGCCTTATTGAGCCCGGGCTGAACTTGTTAGCGGCGCGGCTCCTTTGTGAGGTGCCAGCCAGAGTGTCCATTAATAACCACTATGCCCAGTCAAGTGGCACCGATCGCGCTGGGGTCGGGCCCGCCTTCCAATCACTCTACGAAGACACTTCCTGGTACGCGACCGCCAGCCACTCAGCTACAGGTCGCCATGGAGACCTAGGACGGGCGGGGGGAGGAGAGGGCAGAGTGAGCAGACAGCCATTAGCAGCCCAGTTCCGTGGTAATTAAAGCTCTTCCCAACAGGCTGGGAAGCGGAGCCTGACGAACTGCATTCACTCGCTCCCACCAAATGTCACTGTAGCAGGGGAGAGTGCGGAGGGGCTCGGGGGGTGATGGGGGTTAAAATATGGATTTGATATTTAGGCTGGTTATAATAGGATACGCTGTTACGGATATATGGAGATGCATGTAGAGTTGTACCTAATTCTACACAACATAATCAAAGCAGTTTAGATTAGGGTCAGAATACCAAATTTTACTGTGAAAAACAATTTAACGATTATTACAATTATTGACACCAGGACAATTCACTTTCATTCACATTGTGAATTGCTTCTAAAATGTCATGATTGTCATGATTATTACTAAAATTCATGATTATTACTAAAATTCATGATTATCACAAAAATTCTCTCACACATAACATAAATCTGAGTATCCTATCAGATTTGGTGCTGTTTTGGGGGTTACACATTCAGAAATGTCCTGTCTTTCCTTGGGCTTTCTGTCTGGCAGCTGCTGGCCCTAGCATTAAAACTGACCAATCAGATTGTCCCTTTGCAGTTGTTTGACAGGCAGACACCAGCACTAGTGCATTGGCTTAGTCCCGCCCAGGCCAGCTGTGTGCTCAGTGCTGGGCCTGGCCCTGTCCTGTCATCAGGGCACAGGCCAACAGCTGGCGCCAGATTGTTCGTTTGACTATGCGACTAGCGCTAGTTTAGTCTGTTTCACCTTTGACGAAGTTTGAAAGAAAAAGACGGGTAACAAACATAAACTGCTCCTCTTTGAAAAATAATCCCATTATTTGTCCAAAAAGAAAGTCCAAATGAAAGCATATTCTAAGTTAGTTGTCCTGAAAGATTCAGAAGAGCATCTAAAACAACCAGGCCACTAGTCAACGATTTACTGACACTCAGAGATCACAGAGCACAGAATGAACTGTTGGATTCATGGCTTTATACTTCCATGGTTGTATTACACATCGGATGGCGACATGTAGCCAGCATGTGTGAAAGTCTTTCTCTCGTGAAGACAGCAGCGAGATGCTGGTGTTATCATACGGCCTATGTGCAGTCACTTGGATTATAGACTAATGACATAAACAAAGTTAAAACATGTCCGTTCTAGTTGTATTCAGTTGTTGATGGTGACGTGTGCACGTTCTGACTCGTGTGGTCGTATCAATCAGCTGATGTATTGTGATGTGTGTTTTATGCGTTTAACCAGTAATTTAGTCAGTGTAGTCAACAAAAGCACTAAATATTATGCAGCGTCAGCACTGCACATGTTCTAAATGCATTAAACCGGATTGGCTCAGCCCTGCCTCCTCCGGCACAGCTCCGCAGGTGAGCGCACAGGCTGAGAGGCTGTATATGGTCGCTTTGGCATCTATAGGCCTACGAATAGTTATATCTGTAAATATGGGCAGCTGGCCCAGGTCCCAAGGCCACGGTTCGCTACTGCATATTGAGTAGCGTGATACTCTCCGCACTGGACAGTTGGTCTGTACGCAGCTAAGTTAATCATTTGTCTAATCACATTGTGCGTTGTTCACATGCCTATATTCACTCACATTATTGGGATATAATCAAATCGGAGCTCTGCTGGTGCTCAGGGGACTTGAGCCTGCCAGCCAATCAGACGCTCCCACAGGCTTTGAAGTGGCCGCTGACCAAACTCCCTGTCCTCCCACTCTCCCATCCCTCTCTCCTCTTCTTTTTCTGTCTCTCCTTCTCTCTCTCTTTGTCTGGCGTTCCCTCTCTCCTACAGACACAACACAAAGACAATTGAGTGGGCACATCCACAGTAGAGGTTGGGAGCTGCCCTGATGGAGCTCGCTGCTGTACGCACACACCAGAACAATGAGTGGCACTCAGACAAAGCCTGTTGCCCCATGCTCCAGTCTGACCAGCTCCGCTGTCTGTCAGCCTGGAGCTCTGCTGCTCTGCCTCTGCCAATACAGGAGGCTTCCATTTCCACCTGATTAGCTTCTGTTTTTACTTGTATCCTAACCTCCTCCTCAGGGCTGCAAGATTAATCGAAATCAAATTGCACCAAAATCGCACTTTGAATGGACGCAATTACCAAATTGCAAAACCTGCAATTTTTGAGGTATCATAATTTCATCTATAAACAACAAAATCTCCTTTCTTTTCTGCATAAAGATGGCTAACCCTGTACTTGTATTAGTTTGTGTGGATGTGTTTAAAATGCAAACTAGGAATGTGCTAAAATTCGCCTGTAAAAATCTTGGTTGAGGTTCAAGCGTCGCAAAAAAAACATGAATGGACCTTTGGATGTCATTTTTAATGGTTTTAATTATAGACAGTCCACTCAATATTCTAATTTTGCATATCTCCAGTAAAAACAATTGCAATATTACCATTTTTTAGTATCTCCCACCTCTACTTGTGCCATGATGAGCCTTTTGGCCAATCCATAACATAACACTTTCCTTTGTTGAGGCTTTGTGTATCCCATATGAAGCTTGTTGCCTCAGACACGGGTGCTGTCACGATCCTGACAGTGTGCTCTGCTGGTACATTCTGCTGAGGAGGCATTATCCTGTGGCACCCGACACACTGTAACGCGTCTGTCACCCAAGGGTGCTATCGGCCCAGCCTCACAGGCACACATCTGCACCGGCTCATTCTAATCAGTCTGGCTCCTTCCGTCGCCGCTATGTTTGCCCCCACCCCCGCCTTAAAAAAATATATATTAGAAAGAAGCCTGCGCCCACACACACTTCTCGTTCATGTGTTTTGTGGGGATATTACATAGACCTGCATATATTTTCTACAGCCCAACCTAACCCTTATAGGGACAGTATGTAGCCTGCACTCTTACTGAACCTGGGTTGCCAGCGCCTTTACCTGCATAGATTACACAAGCCTCATGTGAAAGCTCAGAACCTCCAGAATTCACTCACGAGCTGCAGAAGCTGCACTAGCACTGATTAATGATTCTTTGCAGGATTCAGATCTGATAGTGTATTTCTGGGTTTCAGCATTGTAACTGGCAACCCAAATGAGAATCACGTGAGGCTCATTCTGCTTTCTGAGTTGATAATCGTCTTGAGAATCAAAACACCAAATTATAACAAACAACTTGGCCATCATTATAATTGTTATCAGTAAAAGCTTTGATTTGAAATTCGTATCTGGGCTCACACAAGTCATATTTGTGAAATTTAAAATCAACATCTCGCATACAGTTGCTACAAAAGTGACTCTATAAGCAACAGTCTGAACAGGTTTGCGTCCCCACACGGCTAGGTAAACATGCACACACACAGACAGTCTTATCAGTAGCTGCTGGCGTCAGGGCTTCAATTCATTTAGTCATTAACTCAGTCTCTCTTCCCCCGGACAGCAGCCTCAGCACATGGAGGCTAGCGCACCACTACACACATGTACACAGTATATAGTACACAGCATGGAACAACATTTTTTATATTCCACTGATGGAGCAGAGCCTCGGAGCCCACATGACCTCTCACCCCTGCACGTGCGGCCGATCTCAGGGGTGGAAGACCGTTTTTTATGACCGAAAACATTGACATTGTCTGGCGTTGTTTCTTACTCTTGCATGTGTAGCCAGTTACTTAAAGGTCCTGTAGCCAATTTTCTTCCCCATGTATTTGAGCAAAATGTGTCTTACCGCAGCACAGATATATTGTCTAAGCAGCTTTTCAGGTCAAAATATGTCCGCTACATGCCGCCTGCGTCTAATTATGAAGCGTTTTATTGTCTGATAATCAGGAAGTGCGTATTATCATGCTAGCTGTTAGCTTTACCGTCACGGCAAAACTCTGCACTGGTCTCTAGTTCTGTTTTTCGCATTTTTAAGACGGTGAACATCTCTTACAGCGCCTTTGATAATGATAGCTGATTAATTGAAACAGAATAAATATGGCAACTTCATTAGTCAAATTTGGATTGGTCAGATTGGTCGGGCTGGGCGATGGCTGGGCTGGGCATGAGAAAAATTCCTGATTTATTTATTTTTTTTCACGATTGCAACTTTATACTCAAAGACACTTTTCATTCCATACCCACTCCTCCGAACACTCCTATTGATCATCAATGCCCTCAGTGAGTGACAGGTGGATCTAACCAAACTCTTTCATTACCTCTTCAAGTCAATATGAACATAACCCTTGCATCGGTCATGATAAAATCCAAATCGTGATCTGGCAACAGAATAATGATATACATTTTTTGTCATATCACCCACCCCTAAGACAAATTGCTCAAATTCAGATTGATCAAATTGCTAACATTTTGCAAGTTAGCATTTTCGGTCTTGTGCTCTGACAGAAAATCCAATATAATTCCATTGGTTCTTATGGACTGCCAACCCTTTAGCTTAGAAGTCGATATTTCAGTGCTTTCAAATGTCAGTGGTCCTGGAGGTGTTTTTAAAATGTGCAAACTCTGAACTTCAAAATCTAATCACAGTTTCGATATTTAGTTTTGGTATTTTGTTTTTAAATTTACCATCTTGACCTTCTTGAACAACTAACCCATGTTCTAACCAGCCTTTCTTCTCTACCAGAGGAATGTCCAAATCCCAGTCTCGCCTTGTTAATGTGTTACTTCTCGTGAACAACACTGATTCACTGGCCTCCTTCTTTGTATCTCCCTTTCGCCATTGTGTTGAATAGAGCCATCCCTCCCACCGGGCTCCTCTGGCCCTCTCACGGGGTATGCTTTTGTGCACATCGATCTGTCCAAGTGCAAACAGCAGACGCACAAAGGCAGCTCGACCCATTTCCTACCGAAATGTTGACTTTTCTGTCCCGTCTGGAGGGGAGGGAGGACTTGTAACTTCGCCTCTCGTCTTTCGAGTTGAAATTGAACGGCGCAGTTTGTTGTTTCAGTGACTAATTGATTTTCCATCCTTAAACCCGGAGCCGGTCGCTTCTTCAGTACTGCGTAGCTCTCTCTTTCTGCCCGCCAGCAATCGAAAAAGCTGGCGATGCATTTTGAGCTGGCAGAGTGTTTAAAGTGAAGGCATATGGTTAGCGGAAATGAGCGAGTGTCTCTACATTAAGTTGCTGTTAAGGTTTTAATTATCAGTAAACGACTAGGGCTTTGTTTTGTTTTGTCTGTGTATCTTTTGCGATGAATAAAGGCAGTCAAGCCGGTAGGGATGCAATGTTATTCAGTTCTCATGGTAAGATTACACAGAATGTAAGGCCACGTGGTAATATAAAAGAAAGTGCTATGATTTAATTTTGAGTTTTTTATTATTATATTATATAGCGGTATTGAGTCTATTCCTTAGTATCGAAATCGAGTTTGAAATTTTAGTATTGTGACAACACTAGTAGAAATGTTTTATACGATTTTATAATGTTTGCTGCACTGAAACAAACCAAAGGCGCATGGTTTCCTCTGCTTTTGGAGCAATCTTGCATTTCATCGGAGACACGTAGGATCCTCCATATGTTGAAAAAGTCTCAAGTGTTTTCCATTTTCCACATTTCCTTTGTGATGCGCGTCCCTAAACAATCTCATTTTACCTGTATCCTGTGTTATTGTTATGGATAATTTGCCCGATGTGATTTACCATCGATTGATGTGAGCTTGTAGATTGGCTGCTGGTTTCGTCTTTAGGTTGGGGTTTTTAACATTTTGTCAGCTGGGAAATTAGCCGTATTGCTTATTGGACATTCTCCACCCAACTGTAAGTGCACTTGTCCATTTCTGTGCATAAATATTGTATGTATCAGGCACGCCCATCTCCTTCTGATTTCTGTATTTTTTTTTGTATTTCCTGCCATTACAGCCCAGCCTTGGACTTGACTTGCTGTCCTGCCTTGATCGCCCTGTTGCCTCTGCCGCCTCTATACTGCCTCCTGTGACCGCTCCTCTGTACATTAGTCTGTATGTTTTAGCTGGTGCGCCCCTCATGCTGTGGGCCTGTCCTCCACACCCTTGCCCAGGGGGCTCCATAAATATCACTTCATCCCAGTGAGCGGCTGACACGCCGCAAAGGGCCCTGGATGAATAATAGAGAGGGAGGGAGCTGACCGGGCAGACTCCCCTGCTCCGTGAGGGGCTGGGGGAGGAGTGAGGAGCAGACGTACGCACATATAATGAACCATTTGGAGAAACATATCTAATTGCGATTTTTCTGACAAACATTGCGATTGCGATTCAAATTTGTGTCACGATACTAACATTTCAAACTCGATTTTGATACTAAGTAATAAACTCGATAATCAATGCCGATTCAGATACCATGATGATAATTAAAAACACTCTTTAAACACACTTATTTAGACAGTGGATTTTCAGCATTAAATAATAGTACTTTTATATTGTTGTCTGTGTAATTCCTCAGTCGTCCAGTAGGTTCCATAGTGGTCCATGGGCGTATACTAGTCTATGTGTCTTACACTTGTTCTGATACAGCTCAAGATCATTCTAAAGATTTTCCAGAGAGGTTAATTTCTGTCCTGTGAGTAAGACTTTTTTAGTATTGATACTTGCTCAAATGAGTATCTAGTTTCGGTTTTAGTTCTAGTATCGATTAGTATCTGATTTTCGATACAATTTATGTTTTGATAAAAGGATTCTACTCAAAGTTCACATTATAAATACATCCAGAAGAATTGACAAAAAGATGGAAATATGAACTGACAAACTAATACAAGAATCACATTTCAGAACACGTTTGTACAGATCTTCAGGGTTAGCAGTTTTTTATGCAGAATAAGACGGGATATTTTGTCGTTTGTTGAGAAAATTATGGCACTTCAAAAATGGCAGCCTTTTCGATTTGCCAATTGTGTCCATTCAAATTGCGATTTCGATTTGATTGTGATTTATCTTGCAGCCCTAGAATGAACACGTACAGTACGCAGGATGAGCTCAGCATCTAAACATGCAGCTGAGGCAACATGAAGACAGCATCAGTCTGAAGTATTGATCGTCTCCACATGAGGAGCTGATGGTGAAGAAAAGTCCAGTCTCTATGTCACTCACATTGATTGTCTGTCCTCTGTCCTGTGCAAGCGTGAGCTGTGCCACACTGCAATCTGCTCCTCCGCTCCACAGACCTGCTTTTGTCATGACTACGACAGCACATGGAGATGAGTTTACCTAAGAATCAGTCATTCTAGTGCGGCACAGATCCAAAATAACTGATATTTTAGAAACCGTTGAAGTAGTGTAACCTTGTACACCAAAATGGATTCTCAAACTCACAAGAATCCATCTTGACATGCTCTCACTGGCAGGATAGACCCTGGCTGGTTGGTGGACCAATCGCAGAGCAGCACTGAGGTGTGCGAACCAACACAAACATGGCGACACCAACAGACATACTTCAGCCCATTTTAGGGAAAAAGTCTGGGCTTTTCTGTCAGCTGGATGTAACACAAGTTTAATTTCTCAGCTTGTTCTGCTGTTATGCTTTGACCAGTCAGATTCAAATATTTGCCATGACGCTATGCCTACGCTTTCCTGGGCCAGGTTAGAAGTAGTCTCCCCCAGGTCAAAATATTGATACTTAGTTTTGTCCTGATCAAGGTTAATAAGGTAAGATTGTGCACACATGAGGAAAATGATCTAGCTTTTTTTCCATGTATTTATTATAAATGAAGGCAAAATCGAGTCTCATCTTGTCTTGTTCTCGTGGACCCAGTCTTGTGTCTAGTCTTGTCTCGTGAAAATTGTGTCCATCCCACCCCTACTATTAGATCTGTATTTTAAAGTTTAAAAAAATCTTTTTAATTTGTTATAGCAGGTTAAAAGCTGTAGAGATGAGGGCTCCGTTTAATGTGTAGCTACAAATACCTGTACATATGTTGATGTAACTTAATAAAAAATGTGATGTTCCTATACTTATACCTATACAATGCAAAATTCCCATTGTAGAAGAATTTCAGTGTTGTTCTATATAAAGCATATACAATCAATATTTTGATACCTGATGTCTGACTTTGTATCAAATTAAAACAGTCATTGTTCTTGGACTCCTAGTTGCTCTATGTACAGTTTTACAGGGACTGGATGGAGCAGACGTGGAGTAGCTGTCGTTGATGGTGGAAAAGTAAAAGACCCGGAGAAGCCTGACTGTGACTAAGTTTGATTGGCCTTCAGGGACATTGTGAGCTCATTCTGGGTCTGCTACAAAATGGTTTCCCACATCTCTAGAGGCTTGTCAATGACGTCTGGCTTTCCTACATTAGAACTGCTTGGACCAACGCGGTGGACTGCATTCCCCCATTAGGTCTACTGACGTGGCAGGTTGCACTGACTGAAATGTAAAAAGAGTGTTGAGATTGTAGTTATTTCCAGGTTATGTTGGAATGGTATTACACATGATCAGGTTTTAGCATTTTATAACTGTGTTCCCTCATCAGATGCTTAAGGTGTTTTATTTCTCATGTTCGAGTAGTTTGCACAATGTGCCCATGTGTCGATCCCAGTTTGTTCTCCATGCATCAGATTAGTCTTTTTGAGCAGACTCATGAGTAAAAAGTAAAACATTAATTTGTGATCTTTACTTTAACTTCAACTGAAATTTGTGGACCTTGCTATAGATTTTAAAAGATAAATATCGTTATCAGCTAAATCGATTAAGCCTAATATTGGATATTGGTATCGGCTCAAAAAAAAAAATCCATATTGGGCCATCCCTAATATAGTGTCAATATTTACGGCCAACTAGCAAGTCATAGGCTATTGGTTGGCTATTGGTATCTGTTGAAAAAAAAATGTATTTCAAAATCGAACCATAATTCGCAGTCCATTTTACCAGCAGAGCACATCACACACCAAATCTAAGTATAAGCTTTTATATACAGACGATGCATAAAAAGTTTTAAATAGTAAAAGCTTAACAAATGTCCCTTTCCAACCTGTTTTCTCAGTCATCCTTCTGGCAGTAAATGCAGCCACAGGGGCCTGACACTGGCTCCAGCAACACAGAGGAGCCTTGTACTTAGTGTCATCTCGGCCTTTCTAATGGACGCCAGGGACGAGGAGAAAGCCCCCGATTTGATTAGCCTCAAGCTGCAGCCGCTAATTGGGCCTTCCACCACAGCCATATTGGAATGATTTATTCATCATCAAGTTCCAAACAGGCTCCTGTAAAAGGCAGCCCAGCAAATAGACCGCTCCATCTTTGCTCCGCTGTCCGCCACTATTGTCCGTGACACAGCAGAGCCTAATAGGTGCGACGGCTCCTTTGCTAGCAAGATGTATATGGCTAGCGTTTATGGCGCTAATGGTGAAGCCAATTGCCTGACAAAAGACACGCTGTTCCTTTCTTTTATTTCACTGTGATGCGTACAGTTTCATAATAATGTATATAAAGCTTTATTTTACACAATTCATTTATGATCTAGCACTTATTCAGTGGCTCTACTTCAAGTAACAGCTGCCTTGGGGTCAAAACATGGCTGCCAATGCCTAACCTACACTCAAGAATATCAATGCATACTTTAATTACATTTAACATGGCATTGTTTTCCACTAGTAGCTTACCTTGAAACTTATATTCTTCGCTTTGGAGCAACATGAAATTACAGACAAAATATATTCGTTTAGTCAACATCTCTCTACATTAAAAAAAAAACAAACAAAAAACTTCCAACCACCACCATCACAAACATATTTTACATGAGCAAAGAGGGTAAAGTGTCTTGCCCAAGGACACATCTACTTAACATCAATTAAATGGAACTAATTGATTACTGAAAGAGTTGCCAACTATTTCAGTAATCGAATAATCGTTAACCTGGCCTGGGAACATCTTGGGGGTCCACCTGGAGGAGCTGAAGGAAGTGTCTGGGATGTAGGAAGTCTGGGAGTCCCTACTTATGCTGCTGCCCCCGCAATAACAGGAAGAAGATGGATGGATAATCATCAAGTGGCTTATACACAGGCTCCAAAACATGTCATGAGCTGAGAGAAAACAGATCCGAAATGCAAACATAGCTGTTGACTCAGATGTTTTTTTCAGTGACGCGTGTGAAACAAAGGAGGTCATTGGTCACCCATCATTTTGAACAATTTCTCTCACCTCAGATTAACAGAGTTTACTTCTTTGCTCACTGATTCTGCATGTTTTTCACTCCTCTGTAATATTTTTTTCCCTACGTGTCCCTGATTAGCTAATCCACCTGTCAATCACACCCATGTGAACTCGGGGAGATTCACCGGTGACCAGACTCACAAGTATTGGCAAAGGGAGTATTCTGGATCCCAGCCGACCACTACCCCCGAATTTGACTTTAATTTAACTTTAAATATTTTAAACGCTAAACTTTAAGTGGCCACCTATCGGGTTTAAAGAACCACAGACTCCATGTGGTCGATGTGTCTTTCCTTTTCATTTGAAGCCAAACAAGTTGTCCTAGGCTCCAGTTTGAAAGCACTTTGGGAACTTTGAATCTGGCCTCTCAGCATCTCGCGTCAACCCGGTCGCATCCAGAACATGTTTCGCCACACGAGATCGCAACAGTGGAGCTACAAAGGCTGTCAGTCTGACGCAGAGGGGAGCCACTTATGTAGTTAAATATGCCCTTTAAAGAAGAAATTCAGCTTAGCACTTGATGGTAATGCATGAGTGGTGATGGCTGTGGAAGATTACGATGTCCATTTTGACTCTTCCATCAATTGGAATATAGATTGAGAAATGAATGAATGATTAACTACGGGCTGTGTGCTATGACCCCATTAACGCTCATACAGTTGGCCATTTTGCAAGTCTATGATCCGTGCTTCCTGGTTACTGTTGCTATGTCGAACAAACTTGAGACGACAATAGATTGTATTTTTTATCTTTTTGAGATCAGATTTTGGAACGTCAGCGCAGATTGGGGCGGAGGCCAGTAGTCTATAAACCTGATATAGGTCTGTTCCCTTGCTTTAGCCCATTAATCTTACATTTGAATAGTGCCTGTTTGATTGAGTAGCCTATAGTGTTGTCGCGAATAAACTCGATACCGATTCCGATACAATGATGATCATAAAAGCACTCTGAATTATAGTACTTTCTTTTATATTACCATGCAGTCTTATAGTCCTAGTCATAATGGTCCATGGGCGTAGACTTGTCTGTGTGTCTTATACTTGTTCTGAAACAGTTGAAGATCATTCTAAATCTATTCAGGAAAGGTTCAATTCTGTCCTGCTGTTCTGTGTCCTGTTGACTTTTTTAGTCTTTTAGCATCTAGTTTACTAGTTTTAGTATCGATTCGTAAAAAATCACCTGTCAAAGAAGACATTGAACATTGTGCCAGTTTTTGTTTCATGACAGTCGTCCCAGTAATTACAGAGATGGTAACGATAACTTGATGATAATGGACCCTAGCAATAATCCCATGTGAATGCAAACTATCGAGGGATCGTTGGATGTGGTAGCCTATAGACTCGTGCAGCAGGATGAAGAGAAATTGCTAGTTGCGTGTGGCTCATTACTGGACTATTGTAACGTGCTGTAATGGTGACCGCCTCTTCAGAATGGACACTGGCCGTTTGAGCGCTGGTTTTGATGGTCTTTGCTAAGGGTGGCTATTGCTAACAGGCGTGGGTTGGAGATGAATGGTGATGTGGGATTGGGCATTTGAAATCAGCTAACTATTCACTGCTTCTTGCATGTATAGAAAGCTCTATCTTAAACTGATGCAGATTTGCGAGGCAGTGCGCACTTTCTTTAGTAAATCTCAAGGTTCAGAGCTATTATACGAACTTGATGCTATGGTATTTATTGCAACACTGTCGACATAACATTCATTAAAAGTGCACTATAACTTTTCTAGTGGAAGTTCTGCTCTTGCCTGCATAAAGACGTTATTACTTTGCCTGGAATGTTTCACAGTACGGCATTAGTTATCTATCTTGAATTAAATTGCAAATGGTGTTATTGCTAACATACCCTGAAAGGCAAGCATTCTTACTCTGTGTGGGTTTGACTCTCCACAGATCTTACCTGTAACTTTGCTAGTGGCGTCACCTGCTTGTCCTCATGGAGTTCAGTGCCATACGGTGGAACACACCAGGCAAAGCAATAAGATCTCCATGGAGACAAGCAGGCTGTGGACTGTCCACCAGAAAAAGTGCATCTCAAACTGTAATTTTGTCATGTGGTCTGTACTGAAATGGAGCAAAGGACCATGGTCTCTGTAGTTTTTAGTTTCCTCTGCCTCATCGTGGCAGCAAAACATATTTTAAACTCATGAAATGTCCCACTTAATATCATCTAGAAGTCCTTAAATACATTTAAACTTCTGATACAACATCTCACTAATGCGAATGTTGCTCATTGCATTTAAGTGCCACTGTAATGGTTGCGATGATTCACTTAGACTGTCACAGTGGACAGGCTTCCCAGATCACTTTAACACCTAAGCAAATCGGCTTTCATCACAGCGATATTAATAAGTTATTGGCCTGACTGGAGCAGCACTTTAAATATAGGAGGGAGGGATATCAGGGTTAAGGAGGCGAGCAGGTTATTCCCTGGTAACTGTCTGGACAGAGGTGTGTAAACATCAGAATGCAACACTTACGAAGTTAGTTTGTGCCTATAATGAGCCATAGAAGTTCATAATTCAACTTTCTACAGCTCACATCTCATCGTAGTAACTAAAAATAACCACAATTTCCCCACTAGTACAAAGAAAACCTACCCACGATAGGTACTGACCCGGCAAAATGATTGTCCCATCTGTCATGTATTGAACAATAAGTCCATATAGTATGTATTGTAACAGGCCTATCTATATACCTGAGCCAAACTGCACTCACAAAACTACAAGACTGCACAGGAGTTTCTGCAAAAGCAACTATTTATGCAGAAAAATTAGCACTACTGTCTTTTATAAATACCAAAAAAATACCAAATCTTCAGGTAACTCATTCACTTCTCCTTTCTGCTGTTGTCCGATGTAAATCCTTATAATCCTTTGGTCAACTAGACACCATCGGCTGAATCGACTTAAAGACTAGAGGCCTACAGCCCTAATCTCCATGGGCTCTCATTAAAACCTGCTTCAAATTATGCATGTTCAAATTATTATAGTTAAACTGCAGATTTTTGTTGCAATATGGTGAGTTCTTTGGTCTAGTCAAAAATAGAAATGATCTGGTTCAACCTTTGTGAATTTACCTTTTGGATATCTCTGGTAGTGTGATGCTTATTGGAGGCACTGCTCTGTCTGAGACTTTGTTGCTCAAATTAGACTTTAATCTGAGCTTTGTTTTAACACAATCTGACCACAAAAAGCTGAGTTAGTAAGAGCTACAACAGGTGAGATGATTTGTGCTGTTAAACAAGTCCCTCTCAAATAACATTACAGTCACACGCTAGCTAGCGTTAGCCAACAGTTTTTCAGTTAGTCACCCTCACCTTTTTTGTTGAAAATCGCACACTTAAACAGGGCCATGAACGCTCGTATTGATCACAGGCTCCTGAAAAAGTGTTTTTTAAATCCATTTTGTGTTTTTCTTATTATATCTTAAAACTTTTGGATGTGTTTGCTAATGTGGTCACAGTGTCACCACGATAAATGCCATAAACATACATGCAGAACAGCCCTAGGATGATGCCACTGCAAGTATCGTGAGGCAAATCTTGCTTTTTCCCCCCATCTGGGAGTATGACTATCTCATTCTAGAATCTGAAAACCACCAATATCGCAAAACCAACAGTATTCACTCATAGAAACAGCTAGTTTTCCTGTAATGGTTCATTGTGGTGTGGAGTCACAGTGCCCCACAGGCTCGGCTCCTCTGCTCCCGATGCCATGGCTCGCTCCACTGCCCCCTCAGGCCACAGTGGAATGGACTTGAGACAAATGGCACTATTTGTGTGTCTTTCATTATGTGGGGCTGCTGCTCTGGCCCTGACCCTCTCCATCAGTCGGCCGCGTGCTGCTCTGCCCACCGGACAAATTAATGCCATTGCAGCGGCCGACTCTTAATCCTCGGAAAGGATTGTTCTAAGCCCCGACAAGGTATTGTGGCCTAAACAGATTGTGGTGTAGCCCAATTAGAGCCATACTCCAGAACTGGCACACTTCAACGTGAGGTATTTAATTTTTTAGGATTTTAAGGTGACCCATTATGCAAAATCTTTGGGGCAGTGTTGTCACGATACTAAAATTTCAAACTTGATTTCAATACTACGAGGAATTGACTCGGTGCACAATACTGATTACGATACCTTAATGAAGATAAAACATGCTCCTTTGTTGGTAATAGTTGGTAATCATTAAACTTTCTTTATCTTAGCATGAGCATAATCTATTACCAACCACCTACATTGCCTAGTATGAATGTGGTGTTTGCGTGAGTGTTGGTTGAAGTCTTGACACAACAACAGTTTTTTGCCACTGGCGCTCCACTGGGGCACCTCGTATTCCCAGCAGTCTGCCATCAAAGTACTAACCAGGCTTAACTTCTGAGATCTGACAAGTTCAGACTTTGACAAGCTGGTATGGCTGGTATCTGGATATTCGGTTCTTTGCGATAATTAATTGCAGCCTTAACAATTTGATAACTGTGTGTTTCGATTTGATTGCGAGATATAGTGTAGGGATTTTACCAATGATATGTTTGCTCGTCTAAAGCATGTCTGGAGAGAATGGTGTTGTGGTGTGTTGCATAACATTTAAAACCAGTTGCCAAAATTTTCTGCTCCTTTCCTCAAAATGGCTTTCTCCCACTGGTACTCACAGAGGGTGCAGCCGCTAAACCAAATGTTCTCAGCTACTGCTATTTGAAGGAACTAACTTAAAGAAGGCTGTTAATGCAAAAGAGTGAATGTGTCCTATTTAAAATCAAGTCGTCTTTGAGTTTCAAAACATTCTTGTTCTGTATCTAGCGTATGCTCTCAGCACCTCTGCTCTTCATCACAGCCTGTGTGCTAAGTGCTTACCTAATTGCAAGTCTCTTGTGCCATCTTATCATGGGAAAGTGCCATCTTCACAGTTGTCGTTGCCAAGTTTGAAAATACTCCATGACGCGTAGGAGGTACTATAACTAAGATGAAATATTTTAGGTATTCAGATTGTATTTGGATTTCTACTGTCTAAGCATTTGTGTTGTCAGGACACTAAAATTTCAAATTCTTTCGATACTAAGGAATAGACTTGATACTCAATACTGATTCTGATACCACAATGATAAAAACACTCAATTTAAACAATAGAAAGTCATTTTCAACATTAAATAATAGTTCTTTCTTTTATATTACCTCAGTCGCCCTGTTGTTGTGACTTTTTCAGTATTGATACTATCAATACTAGTTTTAGTATTGATTAGCATCTGATTTTTGATACTTTTGAGAACCCTAGTAAGCATAGCATATTAACCTACCATTCTAAAAAACAAACAAACAAAGAAACAGGTCAAATCTTGTCTTGATTTGTCACTCTATTGGTCTGGCTCATTGCACGCAAAACACAACCCCAGTTTTGTTGAAGGAACATCATCGCATCACGTTTAAAATCTCAAGTTTATGATTTGTCATAATTCGAGTTCCGTTCTCTGACAGCCAATCTCTCCACAGACAGATGCAGAGTGAACTTTTCCTCCATTAACAAAGCACTGGGCTGTGGAGCACTGATTACACAGAGAAGGAGCCACTTACACCAGTCATTGAACAAGATGAGGCGCAGATTAGCCGCCCAAAGAAGCCGCTCAGAAAATGAGAAAACGAACGCATCGACGTAGAGCATGAAATGTCCAGCTAATGTCGGCTATTTATTTGGGCGTGATTAGTGTCGGCGTTCTGTGTGCCGCGTTTATTTGGCTCGGAGCGGGAACATTCTCACCGCGGCCAAATGGATTCAGAATGGGGAACATTGGCTGGTTAATGAAACTGGTTAATTGAGTGTGTAGGGAGGTCCCATAACATGTACACGGTTAAAGTAAAAGCGTGCATTAAGATTGCCAGTGGTGGTAAGCGACTTGGCTAGCATTAGCGGTGGGTGATTTGGCAAAAAAAAATCAGAACTTGCCTTGGACTTTGGGACAAAATGAGACTGCAGCGAGCTAGTGTTGTCACGATACAAAAACTCCAATGCGTATCTAGCTTTGATACTAATTTTAAGATCGATTAATATCTGATTTTCAATGCTTTTGACAAACCTAGAGCAATCCTACACTCTAAAGTATTTTTATTTCTCATCAACCCGGAAGTAAGCCCAGAAAGCAGTGCTCTGATTGGCTGCACTTGGGCGGTCCACCTCAGTTTCACTTCCTCGTCTGAAAAAAGCCGTTCTAAAGCCATGCGCACGTCCAAATGGTTGAACGCTAAATGGTTTTTGCAGGCTATAGACAAGTTAAACATGTGTGCCTACTTCCTCCTTCGCTGTGTGATAATCAGGTGCTTCAGCTTTAATGTAAGGCTACAGTAAACTTTGTTGTCTTCTGCATTTGACCCATTTTTGCCTCACCTCAAACAAACCCCTCCACACACAAGGAGAACATGCAAAAATCTAGATTGATAGAGATGGCGGTTCGTGCAGGTACTCATCTAAAGAGCCTTGAAGTGCAGCCAGAGCGGTGTCCACCATAATACTTGTAATATTGATCGGTCATGACACTATCAAAATGACTGGAGCGAGGCCACCATTATAGCTACCATTACGGTCTTGGCACTCTTGTAAAGTCATTAGCCTCTCAGGTAATCTCTATAGTGTCATGATAGACTGCAATCAAATGATATCAAATTTAAGTGTTATGATGTCCGCCAAGAAACATTGCGCGTTAACAGTGGAAAGTGAAAAAAGCTCGCGTTAGAAAAGTGCGGCGCCCAGTGGGAGCTGACATCGCCGTAAAAGTTATCACAACAAAGAGCTGTGCAGCTGTCGGCGCCTCCGATGGATAGCTGCAGATCAAGCTAGAGAGTAGTACTTTTTTTTCATTTCGATGCACGCGACGCTGCCGAATCCTACGTCTATCACAGATTAAGAAAATTAAATTGGACAACGAAGTTAGTGGCGGTGAAAACGGGGCTTGATCTTGAATTTGGTCATATGATGTATCGAAACTAAGGGATTAAAGATAGTGGAAACATGCATAAATCACTCCAAATACAACTTCGGGTGAATAAATGGTGAGGGGAAACAACTATAACATGGTTCAAATCTCTTAAGTAGACCCATTATGCAAAATTTACTTCTTAAACAAATTTTGATTCAAGTAATTCCTTTCATTAAACATTTCTCACTCTCACACAGGCAAAATAGGTCAAATGCCCAGGACACAATAATCAGGGGTGTGTCCAAACTTTTTTTTTTTTTTTTCTGGGGTGACACGATGGCCAGCCCAAGTATTTCAACAATAATAATAATTTAGGACTTGATCACTTAAAGATGCACTATGTAACTTTTCTGGTTATGGGTTCACAGTCTCCTTGTCTTCATGAAGATGTTATGTTATTGCCTGGAATGTTCCATAGTATGTCATTAAACTTACCGTATTTTCAGGAGTATAAGTCGCACCAGCCAAAAAATGCATAATAATGAAGAAAAAAACATATTTCACATATAAATCGCATCTGAGTATAAGTCGGACCCCTGGCCAAACTATGAAAAAAAGTGCGACTTATATTCCAGAAAATATGGTACCTATCTTGCATTTATTCTATTACTTCTGTTTTTATCACTCAATATCACACAATATCTTCTAAAACACAGTATTCTTATCATGAACGGGGTTGCCTCTTCACAGATCTGACCTGTAGCTTGACCTGTAGCTTGACCTGGTTGCGTCACCTGCTTGTCACCATGGATGCAGATAGGTTTAATGCCATGCCACAGTCTTGGAGAATCAATCAGGTGGCCAGAAAAGTTACACAGTACACCTTTTAAATTTCATATTTTTGTGAATAAATAAACCAAACCAAATTTTTGTTATAATTGGTGCAATATTGTAAGTAAAATTACCCAAATAAACTGCGTCAGCCTCTCTGCGTGGGATGACCAAGCAGATTTCAAGGGTGACCTGTGCCCCTTCTGACCACCCCTTAGAAACACCCCTCACAATAACGGTATTCATTGACTTGTAATCAAACCAACAACCTTCCAGTTATCCGACAACCACTCTACCACCTGAGCCACAGTTGCCCCGTATATTTTTACTACAGCTATTTGTTGCTGTTGCGTGTTCCTGTCTGGACTACCTGTTGGCGCGCCGCTGCTTTGGTGTTGCTCGCCTTCCGTCGGGTGAAGTCGAAGCTGCGTTTGAAGAATCCGAAGTGCTCACATCACAGGAAACGCAAGCGGCGCTCCCGACTGCGCGTAGACAAAAGTGCGCACGCTAGCTGTTCTTTAGCTCGTCTCCAGCCCCACTGCGCACGGGGGCTTGTACAAACACCCTACTCCCCGGGCACAGCGGCTCTCTCGGGGGTGCAGCCTTCTCTCCGCTCCTTCACATCTTCCAGACTGGCCTTGTGTCCTCAAATCCACCGTCTAAGGCTTTGGTCTGGTTTTGTCTGGCTGTTTCATCAAGTTTGTCTATGTGGCTGTTTTGGTGATCTTTTCAGTTTCTTTTGAAGGAGTTTTGTGAATTCGGAGATGTTTAAAGTGGAACTAAACACTTTGATGTGTGGCTACCGGTAAGACCGATCACACTGTTCCTCAAATGTCCAGACGCCGCCCCTCCTCCTCCCTCACACTCTTCTTTAGTCCTCCAGGCACTGCCCATTTTAGCAGCTCTATTTGAAATGTGGTTGTGGGCGGAGTTTAGATGTTTGTTGTTAAATTGGTTTCAGTGAAGTGTTTTGTTGTTGTCTGCATGTAGAATGTAAAATGAAACGGCGTAGATGATCAAAGGGAGGATTTGTCCTGGAGCTTGGACTTTCAACTGCAAGGCAAGAGTATTAAGACTATCACTGTATTAATTAAACATTCAGTATCGGTGTATTGTGCCTGGAGTGAATCGTGTGATTTGTCAGCTTGTTCAAGGACAAAGCGATGAACTGTTTGGCTATTTGTTTGTGGGTGATCGCTTACCTCAATGCAAGATCCTACCGTATTTGTTTGTTTTCCATGGTTTGTATTTAAAGGTGCAACTGCTTGTCTCCACGGGGATGGTATTGCAATATTAAAATAATACAAAGTTTGGCGTATTTCATCTCAGATATTTTATTGAAAAATCTTGATAAACATGCACTCTTCCTGTGAGATCTGACCGGTAACCTTCTTGTCTCCATGGATATGGAGGAACATGAGGAACATTTGTGGAACATTTCAGGCAAAGCAAAACATCTCCATGGAGACATGCAGGTGATGGATCCTCTACCAGAAAAGTTATAGGGCACCTTTAAAAAATACGCTTTTCTATGTGGCCAATATTGTGTATATAATATAAGATCTGTAATTTTGGTCAGTAAAGGTCAATTGGAATTAATATGCCATCTGCAAAGATCAGCTTGTGAAATAGCTTCTCTAAATAAATCCACTGCCTCGAAAACATAAAGCATATATCCTTAAGTCGGGCATAGTCACTCTTGTTCAAATATTGTTCCGCTCCCTCCTTCCTCCTCCTCTTGAGCTCACATTCCTCTGCATTACATCTGCAGCTCAATAAGCAAACACAGCCACTTCCCTTTGACAGTGCGCTCCGTCGCGCTCATTCGCTCTGCTTGTCAGGGCGAATATTGAGTCTCACCGCGGCCCCCGTCAACAAAAGCGGCGCCCGGAAGCCAGAGGGGAGGTGTCATTGGTGAGTGCGAAGGATTATCTCCCCAAACACGCCATTCCGCCTAGCCCCATTGTCTGACACGGAACCAGCGCGTGCCGAATCTGTGCCGGAACTGTGCCGAAACTGCGCCGGATGCGTGCCAGCACGGCTCTACACTGGCACCGCGATTCACCGCGTCGGCCACGCTCTGCCACACCTGAGCGGGTAATGGCGGGTAGAACGGCCAGGTTGAGCAGATGGATGGCGAATG